>UYYA01004460.1:75419-103570 GCA_900624975.1 Angiostrongylus costaricensis
TTCCGGGGAGTAAATCTCAGAAATAGCTGAGAGACAGGCGAAACGAAGGACCCGCATGGTGTGGTGGTGAACGCGTTACTCCCCGGAAAGGAAAATAGCGCGTTCGTTCCCCAAAAAAAAAAAAAAAAGTCCAGAGTTTTGCAAATATCTCAGCAACGTTGTGGTTGTATTTCGCTTAGTAACCTGCCATGAAAATTATAGAAGGCAGAAAACAAAACGTTAAACGCTATAGTTATAATCACAATCTTATCTTTCGCAAAAATACCCTGCCGTTAAATAGAATAGGCAATAAATAAAAAGGTTAACATGCAGAGATATTTGGAAAACTCAGATACCAAGCCAGAGTCGAACCCACGATTATCCTTTCCGAAGGATGTGTTTCCAACAGCACCATCGAGGCCTTTGATTTACTTTTCTCTCAGCCAGTTTTTTTCACTCTAACCCTGCTATCAGCAATCATTAACTAACTAGAATCATATGGGAAGCACAAACTGGCACAGAACCCAGTTAAGGAGTTAAGGTGGTGCCGCAATCGAAATCATAATGTGTAACTTTTCGTCTACCGCTTATTATTTAACTTTGTTGACTGATAGAAGGGCAAACCAAACGCCTCAGTCATAGGTAACGCATGAGCCCCCGGAAGGGGTAATCACTGGTTCGAATCTGGCCTGTGGTTTGGGCTTTGCAAATATCTCAACGTCATTCTGGTTACTTACTAGTCCGCTCTGAAGAAGATTCACACGAGTTGAGCACGTTAATCAGTTAAATGGTGTGCTGCTGATTAGACAATATTTCTATCTGAAATCTTGGAAAAGCTATAACAGGGTGCTCCGAGATCTTCATTAGTAGTAATTTCCGAACATTGAGGATCAGAATGGATACTGCCATCTTTACATCAACTCTGCTTCAGGGCGAACGCAATTTTTGACATTGCTTTAACCACAACTCGGCTTCCAGATGAAACGTTTAATGTCATTGTCAGCTTGTTTATTGTTTCAGAATGTCTGTTCATGTTTTAGAATGAGCTCTCGACTGTTTGATGCTCAGAACACCTCGTAGTCACAAAAATGTTGAAGATAAAAGAAAAGGTAACATTGGCTATAGAAGAAAGTATCCCACTACGCGAGTATAAAAATAATTCAAAAGACTGACTTCCCATAAACCTCGGCATAAATAATTGACATATCTATTTATACGATCTTACAAACTGATCTTCTTAAGCCAATGCGAGATTGGTACAAGTTTTCGTTGTCGTCGTTGTTCGTTGTGGACACCCATTGTTACGAGTGGGACAGTCGTAATAGCACAACATTAAGGCGAAATGGTCGAAACGACAGACATCGACCAACAAAACCAACAACGACAAGCAGAACTTATACCAACCTCGCATCAACTCAACAAGATCAGTTTATACGATCATGTAAGTAAATACAAAAAAATATTCTTCAAAAATAGTTTATCAACTTCGTGTAAGTCCAACAATATAAACGCATAAAAAACTCTTATTTGGAATTAGAGTTGAACGGATCCTCCTACCACTTTTATTCAACTGTTTCGCCGACAAAAGGATTAAGCTACGGCTTGCCAATATTTACTTAAATTATATTCTACTAAGCGAATTTACACGGACGCGTGTGGGGCAGTGGTTGGAGGGGCCACCGCGACACAGACGTGGAATCGATCCCCGCGCCCATGACCCGCCAAGCCTTCCATCCCTCCGGGGTCGGCAAACTGGCACCAGACTTGTCTGGGAGGATAGCACCACTGGCTCGATACATCGGTAGGCCACCGCGAGTAATTGTAAACGGCCAGATTCAATACCTCCAACGATACCTAATGAAGTCGAATGCATGGCGCATCGTTCAGGGATTGATGAACGCCGGGAGCTTTACCCTTTTATGAACTTTTAAGCGCATTTACATATTCATTCAGTGGATCGCCACTCATGGAGCTGGAATTTCAAATGGGATATGGAGAACATGAAACCTTTGCTTAGTTCTGAAAAACTTGAAGAAATTCTTTCCATAAATCGAAAAACCATCGTGAACTGATTTCTGATACCGAAGCACATCTTTCTCAAGTGTTGGATGGTTAATATCGTTAACCAGGGGAGGTTATGGGAGGTTATTAGTTTCCTTCAACAAAATATATTCCACGTGAATTTAAGATACTGCCATCCGGAAACTTCGAATTGATAAAATTGTGTGATAACATGAGTCTGAAGAAGAGAGACAAGCAACAGTACCATTTGCACAACTTTCGACCACGTCACGTAACTTAGAAGAACTCCTTCACTACTCTGTCTCTCTAGCCATAATGAAGTTCTAGGCCAGTGCAGGAGTAATTAATATTATCACTGCTAGTATATTATTTGCTTATCGAACAAAAGAAAACGGATGAAACCCTCAACTTTCACTCAACAAACTCTACCACTCTCATTACTTTTCGAAGATGACGCTGCTGGGTCTGTTCGCCAACGAGCACCGAAACCCTGTGAAACCAAGATGTAGTGCTTCGTACTAATTAAGGCTATGGAAAACTGTCATCTTTACAATGAACCCCAAACAATGACTGGGAAACTCGTATTCAAATGCATGGCTATGGAATCACGTCATTCACTACCACACTTTCGTTCCTCTGAAAAGAGATGAACAATAAGTGTCTAGGTTCGATCTTCCTCTCAGGAGTGCTTTATGCATTCAACTCCACCCGTAGTATCATAACGGTGATCGAATGCATATTTGCGCCAATACCGTGACATGCACCAACCAACCGCTGTAATAAGTCCTCGTTTTTATCCTCTCAAATAATCCTGGTACCACTTTACGGAACTCGGAACGATGGAGGATTGCTTAGATCGAGGTTTGAACTCCAACCAAAAACTGTGGGCACCTATGAATGAGATGCTGGGATCAGATGTCGTATATTATTCCGTGTGAACATTTAAGAAAAATCCACGCGAGTGGTAAAACCATTTGTTCGTTATAATTAAACTACTCAAAGTTTCATTGTTGCTGGCAGATTTCTGAAGAAAGTAACTGCTCATCGTTGTCATCGACTATCCAAGTGAGCAATAGTACTTTGAAAAAAGCGAAATTTACTTCATGAATAATATGTTGGCCTCATAAACAAGAACAGCCTTGATACTAAAATTGTGATGCTTTTCCTGTCGTTTGAACAAGTCCATCCCACTGATCAGGTCTGATGCTTGTTGAATGCAAATGGTGCTTTATGACTTCCACTCGAGTTACAAGATGATTAACGGGTTATCACAGTAATACGCATGTGTGATCACATGTGATAATTCCAACTACTACTCTACGTGTTTTATAGATACATTGTGTATAATTTGCATTCTTTTATCAACTTGTTATTTTCTCTGAATCCTGAAAAATACTTTGTTACTTTACTCAAACGACCTTCACCAAACTCCGGTGTGAATAATCAGTAAATTTCCTGACATTACTCAGCATAAGGTTAGTATAAATGTTTTTTTGGCCAGCGTTTCCATCTCTCTGTAATCTTCAACTAGCATATGTTCTGGAATGAAACTTCAGCCTCCCAATGGTTTACCTCCTCACCGTGGCTGGGAGGCGTTCCTGGGTATAGGGCTGTGATGTAGAGCGGGGTCCGACGTTTCCATCAGGAAGCCTAGCTAAGAGTAAATCAGTGCCAGGATCCGTCACCGTCTTGGTAGCAAACTAGTCGCGTGGTGGCAAACCAAAACTCCAAGAAAATGGAGATTGTGCTGGGGCCTGCACAATCAATGAGGACGGGCCATCAAAACGTACAGGTAAGTATGTTTCCTTCAGAGACGATTTTATCGCGTTGATAGTCGAGAGTTGTTCGGTCTCGCAATGTGGCTCTTCATAGTTGTTTCGATTCAAACCATCTGAAGTGGAGCATGTCTCAAATGGTGCAACTTTAATCGGCGATGTCATCTTATAGAGTTGTCGACTGACACTGCAAGTTATAGTGCTACTTTTTTTTACTTAATTTTATACTCATTCACATCTACTGTGCCGATGGTAGCACTTCCCACATTCGATTCGTTTCCACGCATCCATCATCCACGAAGGTTTTCCAACCTTTACGTGTGGCTTCAGCTGCTTCAGGATTTTCCTTTCATCATGAATGCCATTGAATGCTAGTCGAGTTGATTCTCCCCGGAGTCTTGATATAGGCGGGCTAGAGCGTTACAACTAGGATTGCAGAGTGGTCTTTTCTCGGACAAGTCCGGCACCAATTTCCCCACCCCGAAGGGGTGATAGGTTTGATGGGCCTGGAGAGGAACAAGCCGGCACAGTGCTCATGATAACCGGAATCACCACCACTGTGCTACGCGCACGTTATGGTACTATATCATCGTTTTTTATGGTGCTATGAAAGAATAACTTAATTAACTCTCTTCTGCTTCACTCGGTCTTCCAATAATTTCCCCACATTCTATGTAAAACAAACAATAATGATTAATACATTCATCGAGAAAGATCTGAGGAATAAACATTACCCATAGAGGCTAAGGAAATGCAAATATTCGATGTTCAACACATTTCATCATCAAATATAACACAGAATTTTGACAAAAGCTTCCTATTTCATTAGGTGTCACAGGTTTTGGGCACAGATCAATCCGGTCATCACTTCAATAATCCACTCCCAGTCGACAAAAATTATTCAAATACAGCCATAAACGTTAAATCTGTGTATGTTTCAATAAGAAATAAAGAAAGGGCAGCTGAGAAACTTCGACATGGATTTGTGGTCCAAACTGATTAAATCTGATTCAGTTCGACGCCGAGGTACTCCAGTAAGTTGTTAAATTCCCAATTCAGGCGCTCCTCAAAAATAATGTGGGAAAGAAAAAACACACACATGCGAACGAAACTCACAGACAATAACGGAAAAAAAGAGAATGAGAGGAGAATCAGATAAATTAGAAATACATGAAAATAAGATGGATGGTAAGATGAGATGGAGATGGAAGATGGAAAATAAGATGAGTCAGTGAATGAAAAGCTGACAAATTGAGAGGAACGTTGAGCTCAACGAAATATGTAAGCTAATCCGGTTAAAGTATGTATTAGAAATCATAAGCGAACAACGTTAATCTTTTGTACGATGTGTGAATTTCGTACGAATTGAAGGGATTTCAAACGGTGATCATCAATATGTAGCCAACTAACGGCAAATATGGTTTCAGAAGCGGTCCAATGTATGGTGTCCAAAGTATGTACTCGACAATATACCAGTACGCTTTGAACTGTAAACGTCCCCAAGACGGAAAGTTTCGTCGAACTTCAACCTGACCGGATTCCATGCGTTCACGTGCTTGTTCCACCTAAATAGAGAACATACTTAATACTTGAACGGCCCGTCCTCACTGGTTGTGTGGGCCCCAGCACAATCACCATTCTTCGGATATCTGCTGATTAACCTATTGTGGTTCGCTGGAATCCCGAGGTCAACCTGGCCAAAGTTTGCGCCAGGTCTCCACCAGGGGCAGTCGCAGACCTTGTGGATCAGAGGGAGATTTGTCACAATGTGACTTTAATACCGGCACGGTGGTGTTGGTTTACTCTCAGCTAGACTACCTGATAGAAACGCTGGACTCTTTCTCAGCTTGGGAGGCCTGCGGGGAGACGAATCCCCTCGGCGTACATCGCAGTCCGACACCCAGGAACACCTCAGCCATAATGAGGCGGTAAACCGTTGGGAGGAATAGAGTACATAGGCCGAGGTAAAGTGCAGTTGCCTCTGCATAATCTGAGCAGAGCTGAAGTCTACGTTGCGAATCGAAACCGTTGTAAAAGAGTGTTAGCTAACCTTCTCATAATCACAGGTACCATTACTGTCCACAAAATGAAATCCAAACTTTCCGAGTTGCATAAGTTTAGATCCCCCATCTAAAAAAAGAAGTACAGACATTCTAATTTATTCAGAAATTGTTGAACTTATCTATTCTGACGATTTTACAACGAATGAAGCTGAAACTGTTGAAATACTTCAGCTAGTAAGTTTATAAATGTAAAGAGCTACACAACAGAAAGACAGGAAAATTCACAAACAAAAAATCAATTAAAAAAAAAACTGTAAATAAATAATAAACGATGGGAAAACAAAAACAGCTAGCATTATTATCACCTGTCTCGCAATCCAACTGTAAAATGTATGGAGGATTTTTCTGCGAAGTGTACATCCACTCCCATGAATGAGCCAACCTGATGTTGTAAATGAAATCTCATAAAGCTTATTGACCAAAACAAAAATTTCTAGAAGACTTATTTCAACTCTCGAAAAGGATATCAGAGAATTTGAACTACTAATCCTGTTGAAAAATCAAGTACATTTAAAGGATTGATACGAACTTCGACAGAAGTTCACTACCTACAAAGATGTAGAACCAACCAACAGCGAGGCAAATGCGAGCGAACCTACGCATTTAGATTTTTTCAGACAATGGGAAACTTCCCAGAAAAGCCTCTATTACAAGGATGGCGCAAAAATAATGGTGGAGTTTGATCGGCAACTTCTAAATGCTATATTAGTCTAAACTCAAATCCACTAATCAGCTTAAAGACCATCTACAACTTTTTCCCCCAAGTTAGAAATTCCATTCTTCTAATAACGTGAAATTCCGAAGTTCTGGAGGTGACAAATGCATCGATAGAATTTTCGTCAGGGAATTCATTGTTGAAAAATTTCCCAGTAAATAGCTGTCGAAAGATGAGAAGTGGTAGTCGGTTTGTAAGAGATTCCATGAATGGTGATAAGTGGTAGAGTTTTGCAGCCTAGTTCTTTCAACTTCCACGAGATTATTTGTACAAGTGGTTTGGTGTCGCTGTGCAGGATAACTGGGGCGGAAATGTCACGGCCGATTTTATGTGATGAGAACGAAATGCCACTCTATCGTGAAAGCTAGACTTTGGAAAGTTTTTAGGACATTTATTTCAGTTCAACCATCAGCTAGAACTCAGATATGAGATGATCTTCTTCAACTGCTGATTGACATTGCAGCCATGACTTTCTTTGTCAACAAGACTCATATCTTCGATACGAAACTTTTTAAAGTCATTTGCACAATATGGGTTCGGAAGTGTTTCTCTGACCCTTCACGACATCTCGAGAACCTTTTCCACAGCAAACCCAAGTTTGAATTCGTAAAATAAAGCAATACGATCTGCCTGCCATGGAGGAATCATTTTAACCTGTTTACAATCACTGTGAAATAAGTGTTAGAAAAGCACTTTATGACAAATCGTTGAGGAGGAAATAAACTTAAAGGTGACAATATAAGATCAAGTAAGCAATGGATAGTTGCTTTTACGGAATGCATTTAGGAATTTTTTCTTTCATTCTACAACACCCATCATATATATTATACATATATATTATATATAATATATATTTTATATATATATTATATATATTGTGCGGATCCCAACACCTCTTTCATGGATTTGATTACTTTTTGAGGATTCTATTCGTGTCTTTTAAGAATACCATTAAGTGGTGATCCATTCGGCTTTTCCTCGAATCCTGGGGTCTGTGCTGGCACGTTTCCAGGGTTCAGTATAGGGAGTTACCAGCTTTTCTGGATTGGGAGAAAGTCTTCTCTAGACAAGTCTTATATCAACGTCTCAACTGCGAAGGGATAGAAACTATCGTTAGTGCAGGGTAGTGTGGAACCAGTGATTCTGCACGCATTAATGAATGGCATTTCTCGAGAAAATTTTCAACCATGTTGAGTATCTTCTCTAACTATTTAAATAAACAGTTGCACACTCGTTACACTAACTGTGAAGTGATTCTATTTAGTACGTACGATGTAAACAGAGAACCTTTTCTGTCTAATTAGACGAATTACAGTTGCACGTTCCTTACGCTAACAGCAAAATGTTTCGATCTCGTGTGTTTGTTGCAAGTGCTCATTGATCGTATTCTTCGTTTGTTTGTTAGAAATAAAGGTTTATTTACCCAATTCCGAAATTGACGGTGTGGAAACAACAATCTCAGGATCCTCGCAAAAAACGGGCAGTTATATGCAAATTCAAGAAATCTGCTCAAAACCGTATGGGATTTCAATCAAAGAGTAAGCCAACCTCCAGCATTCTTACTTAGAGCCCAACGTCGTGGGTTCATCTACCAACTACAGCTTACAGATCAATTGTAGCACCATAAAACTACAATTTCTACTTCATGGCTCCCATTCATAACCTCTCAAACGTTAAGGGTCCTATATATTAAAGAATATTTACGAGGTAGGCATCACGACACAGATGCACTTTCGGAAGTCGAACAGAGACTTAAGGATGACTAATGAACTAATTAGTCTCTACACTATCTGATATCCAACTGATTCTTCCACTACTAAACTACTATAAATAGTGAGTAGCGCATCGATCACCACGACACACTGGCGTTTCAATCGCAGCTATCACTACATTTTCAACCATTGTTCTTCACGAGCTCATTTGAAAAAATTGTAAGAAAATCTCATATTATTCTGCAATTACTTTATACATATCAGAAGTCGAGTTATATCCTGCGTAGAGAAAACAATATAGCAACTTACTCATACGGGAGGTAGGCACACCGTGGTCGGCCCCATGTTTGACATTGATGGATCATTATTCCCATATCTGGTATATACCAATGAGCCAATTTATCCGACAATCCTTCGAAAAACTTTATGGTGTCGTTATTAGCTCGTACGAAGAAATTCGCTCCTAAAAACTTTCCAATTACGAAAAGAAGAATCACAATATTTTTACAGCAATGAAGAAGCTGAAGATTTTTAGACAGACCGAGCTACATATAGATAAAGCTCTATTGAAGTTCACAAAAATTTCCAACTATAAGCGTTCGTCGCTCACTGATATCCCCTTTCTAAATACAGGAATACATGTCTGCCCTCTTGACACGCAATCATGATAACAATTTTCAGCAAAACAGAGTAGCAACTCACATGCGTCATGAGAAAATCAGGTCAAACTAGGACACAAAATGACAGATAACTTCTATCATTAGGGCAACTGTGCCAGTTACAAACTGTTTAAAGGTCAACGATGGAAAGAAAAAGTAACCAACACAATGAATAACACCACTTCTTAAAAAGTGCTAAAATAGGTCATTACGGGAAAAAACCAATAAAAGCGCACTTTGGAATCAAACTAAATATGAATGGAGCGAGGAAAATCACTACTTGGCTCTTCCTCTTGTTAAAGTAAACAAAACTTCATGAACTTAAGCACCAGATGCTATGCACTAAACCAAATTCACGGAATAAAGTACGGCAAATGAATAAACCCTAAGTATACAAAGTTAGTAAGGTAAAAAATGGCCCGACGCAAGTTCATCGGTAGGATCTAGTTTGATGAAGAGCGTTATTAAGTCCTTAACAGAAGAAACGATGATTACAAGACAATCTCTTCGTTCTAATTCTTAGATGAACTGCATAAAATTTTCCCTATCATTTGGAAATACTACTGCATGCATAAAAGTTTTCACTTAACAAGCAACATATTGGATTAGAAAGAAAGATGCTCCGAAACCTTATCACTTGCCATTGATCCAAGTGGTCCTCATACTTTTATCACCTGAACCAAGTTGGTCGAATATCGCGTCATAAGACAAATCATCTTCAAAACCAAGATCAAAGAAATTCTTGCGCCAAAATGTATCCTGCTGCATCATCCAGAACGATTTGCCTCTGAAGCATCCCGTAAAGCAAAAAGGAAAATAGAAAACAAAGTAGGGAAGAGAGGAAATCTTAGGAAGAGAACAAAGACTTTAGCGCGATAAACAAATTCAGAGGTGGTTCAACATTTTTGAGCACTTAGAAGAAGTATCTAGGAAAATTCTCCGTAAACACTAACTGTATAGAGAGACAACTATTAAAGAAGTTTAACAGCTCAACCAAAGAAAAAGTAGGAAACGATATAAAAATTCGGAAATTTAAGGGGCCAATTTAACAACTAGACCAGAAAAGGTATTACTTGATACTTGAACGGCCCGCCCTCACTAGTTGTGCGGGCCCCAGCATAATCACCACTTTTCGGAGCTGCTGATTAAGCCATTGTGGTTCCCTGGAATCCCGAGGACACTCTGGCCGAAATCTGTCCCAGGTCGTCACCACGACAGGCAGTCGCACCCCTTGTGGATCAGGGGAAATTTGCCACCATGCGACTTTGATACCGGGACGCTGGTGGATCCCGGTATTGGTGCACTTTTAGCTAGGCTTCCTGGTGGAAACGACTCCTTCCGAGTTTGAGAGACCCTGTCGGGGGGGGGGGGGGGGGGGGGGGGGNGGGGGGGGGGGGGGGGGGGGGGGGGGAGGGGGACGAATCCTTCTGCTGTACATCGCAGTCCGACACCCAGGAACACCTCCTAGCCACGATGAGGCAGTAAACCGTTGAAGAAGAAATAATACTAAGCAAAAAACACGAAAAAGGATCTAAAGCGATGAAACACTTACTTCCGTAAGAGACTGAGAGCAAGATTGGCTCGAAGTAAATAAATCGTCTGGTAAGGTCCTTCAGCGAAACTGAACGGCTTCTGAAATGACTAAGTATGAAGAAGATTCCGTACAGAAATTCGAGTAGTGAATTTCCAAGACTGGCAGAAAAAAAAGTATTAGTTAAGAAGACGGTTAAATTAAATAATGAATCTACAGCATGGTTGTAGTAGAAAACTAAGGACTCACACAAGCAAACTTCCTAACACTCTAAAAAGTATGAATATCAAATACGTTAGTTCTCTTAAATGTCCAATCCTTCACGTGGTTTTTTTGGATTTCGAAAAAAGAACGAAGAATATTTAATATTTCGCCCACAAAAACGAATAAAAGATAAAATTCGGGGTGTTTGTCAACCTCGTAAGAATGTCTGAAGCATTCGATTGCATTCATGATACCGTAGGGATACCTATCGATATATCAAGCCAGTGCTTTATCAGACTAGGCCAGATTAGTATCAATTCGCGCATCTTAGAGCGATAGGCGAAAGGAGGTTGGAGCTCGAGGCTTGGTTATATCGTGCGTAAGGTCGAACAACAACAAGCCATGTGTGCATTTCATGCCACCTTCAACCAATTTACTAATGCGCGGCTTATTATTTACTTATTTATTTATTTGTTCGTTTATTTACTACATGACACGATATCGTATGTATCAGACAGTGCCAATCCAAGTACTTCCTATTCGTTTCCTCTTATCCACACTTTCCACGATCCTCTTCAAACTTCTTTGTGTGTGGGTTCGGCTGCTGCTTGAGGATTTCCGACTTCTCCATGAATGTCACTGAATGCTGGTCGAGTTCACACTAGCTGCAATCCTGGGATAGCAGTACTAGAGCGTTCCCGCATGGATCGGCTAGAGTGAGCGTGTCTCAGACACTTCTGGTAGCAGTTTACCGAACGCGGGAACATGAGGGGCCTGCTGCAGGGCCGAAGCAGATTCTAAGTCGGTTGAGTTATATGTGTACTGAATGGAACCACTACTACCGCGCTAATCACTCTTTCTAACCATACCTTTCCTAAAGTATATGGACTTTGTAATGCAAATGCATGCTGATGACATCTCATCATTCAAATTTTACGACTCGTCGTCACGGAAGAGTACAACTATTGTAAAACATCAAAGGCCGCCAATCGGTGTGGAATTCGCACGGATAATCGGTGGACTGGCACATCGGCCACTGCACGGTCATTGCGTTTCTATAGCTTTGAAGGATTAGCGAAAACACGAACGCAAGTGAATAGCGAAGGATGAAGATGATCGTGGGAAAAAATTTCAAGCGACGTGTTGAATAGTAGAGAAGGATGCATGACCAAAATCCGCAAACTAAACTTAATGTTAAATAATCAATAACTCTAAATTTGAAAATAAAAAACCTTAAGAACTATGTCTACCCACTGTCGCGAATGATAAAACCATTCATGGGCTGCATTAATGGTGGTGTTCAACCGAACGCGAATTGTTAGATACAAAATCGCACTTGGTAAAAAATTCATAAAACACCGAAATTATTTCTAAATAAGGGATGGACGCTACTAAACAAAATTCCGACATGATTTGATAGCCTCATCATGGACTTCCACGTTTAAGATTCAATACGATACTTAGATTTTCTACAACAAGATCTCAAACTGTAATAACTGGTAGTATAGATAGAATTGGCTGAGAGACAGGCGAAGCGAAACGAAAGACACAAATGGTGTGGTGGTGAACGCGTTAGCCTCTGTAAAGGGTATTAGCGCTTTCGTTCCCCACCATAAACACCTGTGGTCCGGAGTTTTGCATATATCTCAGCATCATTGTGGTTGAGTCACTGGTAATATAATTAATTCAAAGTACTCACATAAAGGCTTGGAGTTGGCCAGTGAAATTGTCGGATATTCGGCCATGTCTTTCTCAGCTCATCACGAGCCACCGTATCCAAGGTGACAAAGATCAATCGTTCATGTACTCCTTGCAAACTTGCAGTGTTACACAGGAAATTATACGTCATATTAAGTGCATATTGATTGAGCATAAGAAATGCTGGAGGTTTGACGAACTTCTCATCAAGTATTTGGATAAGTTCATCGAATTCACGAGAATTCTCAATGACTTCATGAGCAACCGTATGCCCATGTCGTTTCACATAACGTACTGCAGTAATTGCGTTCTGTGTTTTACGCAGAACGAGAATTCCGAAAATGAACCAAAACGTATAGAAAAGAATCAGTGGTAGTCGCCATAAGATTCTCTCTGCTCGACTCGTTTTACCCTTACACCTCCTTGATGGTACAACGACGGTGTCATCAGCATGTGACGACGTTGCTGATACTTCGTCACCGTCGTCAGTAGCGTTGTGAACATGACGACGTCGTAATTTTGTGCTCATTGGCCTAACACTGTAGTGGCGTGTATCGATTTGTTGCGGTCCCAGTTGGCAGGATAGACAACGATCTGAAAACAATTGAACAACATGCAGATGATGGACAAAGGAATCAGGAACATGTTGTTAGTGCGTAGAAAAACATGAAAGTAGCGGAATCACACACGTAGAAACAAAATCGCAACTGTCACTAGTCACACTTGAAAATTATTGCAAAAAGAAGTAGTAAAGGAAAATATGAAAATAAATCAATTGTCAAAACGAGACTGAACGAAAACTGATCAAGATGTTAAGGTTCAGTTGTAACCCTGAAGTGATTTCCGGTAAGAGCTGGTAACCAGTCAGTAACTACAGATGGTCAGATGACGGGTCCATATAGGGAGACAGAGCATTGTATCCTGCCTGTATCACGCTGTGCGAAATACCGTTTGATGGATCGATTCGTTGTTCAAAATACGAGCATTCACAGAAAAAGAGTAAAAAGCAGAAAAATAAGGGTTTCAGGAGGTCGGGAATTATACTGTGGTAGAGTGAAAAATTCTACTATGTTAGCAAAGAGGCATTCATTAAAGAGATTTAATCTAATAATATCCGACCACAAAGGAATCAAAAGATGGACAAATAACTTAAATGTAAGAAATACGCTAGGCAAAGGGTCAACAGCGCCAAGACAAAGAAGTCATTTCGAGAAAGCAGAAGAAAGAACGCTTACAGAAGATGGATCCTCACTAAATCTTATTGCTTTCATGGAAATCGGAACATGAGAGCTGTCATATTATTATCATATTAAAAGTCTAATTAGCAAATAACCATTACTTAAGTGAATAGTTCAACATCATGGAGGCAACGGCATAGATTTGTACGAATCAGAATGTTGACACGGTCGATCGGTTGGTCACATGAGTCTATGATTTTAGGATTGCTCTTTTATATGTGGAACCTTGACCTGACCACTAACCACCGACTGACCACAATACTACGCCCATCGCTTAGAACTACGGGTATAAAGCGAGAAAATCAGGAACACTTAGAAAGATATCACATAACACAAAGTGAGTGAGCCATGCAATTGATGATAACGCTACTTATTACCCGACAGATACAAAAAGGACTTGCCATATGCCTAAGAACTTTTATAAAGAGGATATAGAAAAAACGAAAAAGCGCTCGCCCCCTAAACTTCCGACTCCATCTCAGTATCGTAATGGTGATTAAATGTACATTCGGTTTAAATAATGACTTGCAAAAATCTAATGGTGGTCAAAGTCAGTTGGCGGCCAGTCAGTCAATACATGGTCACAGTTAGTGTGGTGGATAACACGTGAGCCCCGGTTAGTGCTGCCCAGAGTCAGAAGCCCAATTGAGGTTCCGAGCATTACTCATATCTCAGCATCGCGATGGTTGTATTTCACGTCTTACCTCACCATGAAAAAAGAATATCCAGGAAATAAAGTTAAAACAATGTGATATAGGCTGCAGCCTCAGTTTAACTATGTTCAATGCCGACTTCTATACAACACATCATTCCCGTTGACGAGTGATTGGTGATAGCACCATTAGGGTAAAGAACCGGCCGAGAGAAACTTAAAGCAGGCGTCTTGGTTGGTGTAGGACAGCGCACGAGCGCAAGGGTAAGCGCGAGTCCGAAGCCCAAATGAGGTTCCGAGTCTTGTCCATATCTAAACATCCTTGTGGTTGTATTTCACATTGTGCTCTGCTATGAAAAAGGAATAGGCGTAAAATAATGGTAAAACACTGTGATCTCAAATGAGTGTTCTTCCTTTCCGGACAGGTATGGTAGAAATTTGCCACCGAAAACAATGGTATACAACACGCAGTTTGGCTGCGGAGGGAGATCAATATCAACAACTATTGTCTATTGCGGAGCACCGCTAACCACTTCACTATACAACTTTCAGTTCTTACGGTAGAACCTGACAAATTTGTTTTAGAAGAAACCTTAGTAGACCACTAACTGTAACTATACCTATTCGCGAAATCATAATATACATAGCATTACAATAGTATAAAAAATCAGAAACTGGAAAGAACTCTGACACTTTTAATAGTGGTCGACCTCTTCTCGGAACTGTTTCGTTGATGATCTTCAAATTAAAAGCCTATAAAAATTTCGATGACGAGATGAAAATGTGGAACGGCCACACGCAGTAAAGATGATTGCAACCAATTTCAATGCTGTAGCAAAAAAGTGAACCAGTTCGCTTCGAGTCGACGTAAGGCAGTAGAACAGGCAACGACGTCATCACAGCATTCTCACCACAACAACTTGATACTTACTTACTTGATACTTGAACGGCCCGTCCTCACTGGTTGTGCGGGTCCCAGCATAATCACTACTTTTCGGAGAGCTGCTGATTAAGCCATTGTGGTTCCTCGGAATCTCGCGGTTATCCTAGCCAAAGTCTACCCCAAATCTTCACCACCAGAGGCAGACGCAGCTCTTGTGGATCAGAGAAAGATTTGCCACCATGCGACTTTGATACCATGATGGTGGTGGATCGTGGTATTGGCGCACTCTTAGCTAGGCCTCCTGATGGAAACGCCGAACTCCTTCCCAGCTTGGGAGACCCTGCCTGGGAGACGAATCTCCCTGCTGTATATCACAGTCTGGCAGCTAGGTACACCTTCCAGCCGCGATGAGGCGGTAAGCCGTACGGAGGTCACCACAACAAATGAAAAAGAAAACGCAAATCACTTCGTGTCGGATCATAAAGACTACACAACGAAAATATTTACATAGAAGAAGAAAAAGATGGAAAGAACCCATTGCAATTAAAAAACTCTATCTAACGAAACGTCTAGGGATATATATATATATATATATATATATATATATATATATATATATGAAGAAGCAGGGTTGAGCCCAGTTATTATACACCTTTCACATCACTTTCGCTGGGTAAATTGGACATAACGATTTCAAACCTGATTGTTGTTGTCAGTTTTTTTCTGTTCAGTACATCTTTAGCTTAGAACACTAGTTCGATCAAAATTTACGGCAATACTTTTCTTAAGTAAAGTTCTCATGAATTACCCTTAAGCAAACCAACACTTCAAAATGCTAAGCCGTCTATGGAGAGTATTTTGAGCATAGGTTCAGACTGGATACCGGGATAAAGACTGCTAGAACATGAAATAGAGAAGTTGTGGCTGACAAGATCAACAGCGTAGAAAAAGGAAGTGAAAAATATTCAAAAGATAGAGCGAAACGTCTACAAACCCAATACAATCCTCAAAATATAACGACAACAATTGTTTTAATAATAGATATAGTGCTTTCAAGAAAAAGGAAAACTTGGCCATCAACAAAAGGGTTTAGGAAGGAGCCAAGGTATTGGAACACTAATAGCTATGTAATAAATGAAAACTGCCTATTTATCCCTACTAAGAAGTATTAACCGGGAGCGGGTGGTGCAGGGGTCGGAAGCGCCGTGAAATAATGCACGTGGAATCGACCCGGGCGCCCATGACCCACCAGGCCTTCTATCGCTCCGGGATAGACAAATTGGTGCCAGACTTGTCTGGAAGAATAGCAGAACTGGCTCGATACCTCGATGGACCACCGCGAGTCACTGTAAAGGTCAAATATGCATTCAATCATTCAATCACCTCCGAACGTTGCTTAATGAAGTCGAAAGTATGGCGCGTTCCTCAGTGATTGGTTAACGCTGGGAGCTTTTTCTTTTATTTTATCATTTTAAGAAGTATCAATCACAATTAAATTGTCCAAAGTATAATAAATGAGGACGAGATAATCGCCGACTATCCAGAAGACCATTAAAAATATGGTTAAAAAGCGAATGTGATGTTATTGTTATTGTTATTGTTATTTGTTACTGTTTGTTATTGTTACAACTGTTATTAATGGACCAAACCCGTCTCTTCTTAAGAAATAAAAGAATGTTGTTATTACTCACCATACATCACCGGATCATTGGACTAAAAAACGGCGAAAATCCTTTCAAATACGACGATCAAGTAGGGACGGTACCATTTTCTAGCGAGCATTAGAGCGCTCACACAGTTCATTAAAGGTCAACTATTTTGACTTCGTCACCAGCTACTCAACAACTAACTGCTGATAAACAATATGAATTCATTGCAGTTCTTTATATGATAACAACCTTACGGCTGCTCATATTTGACGTACCGTAACAACCAGTACAGTACCACTTCGTTAACATCAAGTCAAACGATTGCCAATAAAAGTAGACCATATACATCTTCAGATGCTTAAAGTACCAAACTATTCCTAATTTCAGGCATTTCCGATTTGTAAGGGACGTATTGTCATCAAGACAAAGAAGCGTCTTAGTGCGACAAAGAGACCCACTTTGCCAGCAACTGACTACCAAATCATTCTTAATCTCAGCAACAGCAAAATTGTACACAATTTTTAAAAACACTGATCAAAGAAATCACATTAACGTGCGATTTGTGGGCGTACAGTACAGAATGCCAGTGAAAGGAAGGCAATGCTCTGATTGGATGGCTATGTCACAAGTGCGGATCGATAACGAGAATCTCACGTCTACAGTAACACGTAGCACAACCGAAAATTACCAACAAAAGTATACATTCAGGAAACGTTGAAAAGACCCTTCCAATATCCTTTTCTTCGGATCCGTTTCTTTTATCAAAGAACAACAAAGAAAGAATAAACATATCATGTTTGTTATCGCCAAGAAATTCACAATTTCATTCTAAGACGATTACATGGAATAAGTAACAACGCTTTTTTTCGTAAAAAGCTAAGCGCCGTAGCACACCGGGAGCTTTCTCCTTAGCCTTGACTAGAGATGGCTTCCGGTTTCTGCCATGTTAAAAAGAAGAACATAGAAGCATTCCATCAGTAGACTGAAGAATAATATCCTCTCAAACTCTAACACGTTCTATGTAGAACGGCTGCGGATCTGAACGCTCTCTGATGCCGCATTACCGCTCTTTCCCTTTCAAATCTGTGACCTGGCTTCGTTTAAAATGTGAGAGGAAAGCCAAAAGCTATAGGTGCTTCGTTATCAATCGTATTCTAAAGCCATATGGCTGCTCTTAATGAAGCGGAATAAAGTACAACTGGAATTCCAGATACTGCGTCCGGAAAACCCGCACACTTCCGAATAGACGTTTGCTTTTTATGGTACCTGCAATCAATTCAAAGTCTTTTGCATGGAATATTTCGAAGTATTTGCTCGAGAACGGAAAGAAGGCCATCGACTACTTCGAAAACTGCAAACATCGAATCGATCAGACGAAATATGCTGTTATAATTGCCTTGGTCGTAAGTTTTTAGCGCCCATTACACCAGAGAACGACGATCCAACACTAGGCAATTCCGCAGCAGACTTCGTATACATATACATATATATATATATATATGTATATATATATATATATATATGTTTATACATACACCACACACACCGCATACACACGCACATACATACATATTTATATACACACACCATACCAGCGAAATACCCTAAGAAACGGGAAAGTAACTTTTATCTAAATATAAGATAATGGAAATTTTTTAGATGAAAACATTTGACGACTATTGAGTGGTGCGTGTGAGTGGGATCGATCAGTGGATGATCGGTAGTGATGGATGGATGGATGGATGACCTGATGGAATTTCATGCGAGAGGCGCGCATTAATGTGTAAATGGGTCTGAGTTCTGGAATCTATTCTAGAAGTATTTGATATCACTGTGAAACTGAGAAACTGGAAAACTGAACTGATTTCTGTACTCGACAGAAAGATCAATCACTTTAATGAGCAGGTTTATAAAGGCATTTACACTCATAACCTCGCCCTAAATGCCCTTTTTGTCAATCATTCGATAACAAGCATGTTTTTCTTCTGAACAAAAAACATGGAGGAAATTGAACTACCACATTACTACTAACTATAGCACATTTATAATTGATTACAATTGATATGAAGGTGGAAGGCAGCCTAGGATCGACTAGTAGCTGTATCATTTGTGAGGAAATTTCGGCAAGATATCTGCCCGATAAGGGAAACTGTGATGTGATATCGTTTGACAAACCATCCTAAGATCTCTCTCTCTCCTCTTTTCCTCTCGCTCTCCCACTCTCTCTCTTCGTCCCTCTTTCTCATTCACAGAGTGAAAGTTTCAGATGGTGAATATTCTCGTGGCGATCAAGAAATCATCATGAAATACGTGGAATTCTCTCGAATGCTAAGCTATCAGGTTTGACGACCTTTCCACTGAGACTACACACACGGGTCCAAATAAAACCCCTTACTGAACAAGTCGTGGTGAAAAATGATAGGGGCAAAATCCGTCAACCATTCTCCACTGTAGAGCACATCGAACGTGTACCAGCAAGTCTCATTTCTCTTCATCGTACACCAAAGTTATTCAGGTTAAACGAAGTGCACCACAGTTTCTGATGATTTTGACTTCTTTTCAGCTTTTGTCTAGAAAGTAACGGTAAAAAGGCTTGCCAACTTTGCTATGAAATGAGCTGTCGCTTCCGGATAAAAACTTGGAACTCATCAACTTGGGAAACTCTGATGAAGGTTGGACTTCCGCTGCGAATCTCATCCCGACATCCACCTATTGCCTTCTCTCAAATGAAGAATGGATCTCCTACTAATCAATTCGTCACCCACCGTTGAGGAGTGAAATAACCCGCCGAGAAATCATAGACTTCAAAAAATATAAAGGACTGAACTACCTGCTCAAAAGTGGAGAAACAAGAATATTATGAGAGGCATGAGCAAAACTGCTAGGTAGCTCTCACAAAAACAGGCTAAATCCTCACAAGTACCGAGTTTTGTTTATTTATTGCAATCGTATCATTTACCAAATATGTAAAGCCGGTACTAGCAAACTTTCCATTTATCACTGCCACCTGGCAGACCTGTGCAATGAATTGCGCTTGCTGTATGAACATCAGGAGAATCACAATTTTCATGTCTTTGGTTTTCACTGTTCACCGTTTTAGACTATATGGTAACTCGATGAGCTCTTTTATGTGGAGGTTTCAAATTTCCAGATATATATATATGGAAAGTTTATTTTTTCATTCATTTCATTTTGATCTTTCTCAAATTTGCTGTGCTGATGACAGAACTTCTCATATTCGATTCGTTTCCTCACATCCATTATCCACGAAGATCTCTCAGCTTTTACGTGTGGCTTCGGCTACTGCTTAAGGATTTCTATTTCCTCTTGAATGTCGTAAAGTGCTGGCCGTACAATTCTCCCTGGAGTCCTGACATAGCAAGGTTGGAACCCCAGACAACTCCGGTACTACTTTCCCGAACCCGGAGGAATGAAAGGTTTGATTGGTCTGGAACGGAATCGGACTACCACCATGTTGTTGATGACGGACATCACTACCAATGTGCTACCCACCCACTGGAAATTTTATGCATTTCTGGAATTTCAAATTTGATACAATAGTATAGACGGAGATTGTTTATAGATGGGATGGGTAATAGCACAGGGATGGGAATGGGAAGGAACCCTGAACCTCAGACCATTTGCTTTCCATCCACTTGATTATTAGCTTTTAGTCGAATCGAATATACCTACATACGTACACGCACGTTAAGACAAGTGAAATCGACGACGGTTATGAATACCCAACGCAACGCTAAAGCGCACAGAATGAGGTAGAGTGGAGAAAGACGGCTACCTAAAGCCGTACGGATAACTATAGGATTTCAGCAGTGGAGAACGAGAAAAACTGAAAAAAAACCAGAGTTTATAGCAAAGATTGCGGACAAATCGAAGCTTATATCGGAGGACATTGACGCTTAAACTTCAGTCGAAAAGCGATTAAGCAGGATCACAGTGAATAAAATAAGTTATACCATGCAGCTCATAAATGATTCTGTTCATGTAACATGACAGAACTGGTACGGTAACAAATGAGGAAAAAGGTCATTTTGACCCGACTAAGTAGGAATCTAAAATGAAGAAACAACTCGTTAACGACAAGATCAGAACTATGCTGAACAACATTTTCAGCAACAACTTGACTTGATGATATCTATTCATGATAGTTGCAAAAACATAGAATCTTAAAAGATCTCCGAATCCGATCCAGTTCCGTTTTGGCAAATGCGCGTTTAAATGAGAAAAGACTAACTATATAACGATAAAAAATCGATATAGTGTTGATATGTGTTCTTTCTTTGAAGCTTACACGAGGTTAATAAATAATTTTATTAGGTTAACGTTTCGACGTCTTCGTTTTCATCGGAGGCGATGACCCGATTCGGTGCTGCACAAATGTTCATCGCCTCGGATCATCAGCTCTGATGAAGGCGAATAGGTCGGAACGACATCCGAATAAAGGTTATTTATCAACCTCGTGTGAGCTTATCAGAGAAAGAATACATATTAATTAGTCTTACCGAAGTGAAAAGAAAGTCGACTTTTTGTTATTGTTGTTGTGTTTGTGGTTGTTAAACAGCATACGTTTACTTCCATTCAACGACACACATACAACACAACCGTGGCCGACGTTTCGGAAGTATCGCCTTCTTCAGAGCCGTTTTAACGTGCCTTCTACTGAGGAGGAGCTGCTGATCAGAGTCGCATATGGTTGACGATTTTGATCAGTGTTGCTATTCTAGTACTGCAAGCAAAAACGGCTGTCCTTAGGCAAAAGTTAAGGCAATTTTTGCAATCGAAAGAAGGAAGAATTTCCAACTTTCGCTTTTTATATTCTAAGCTCTAATTAACACATTTAGCAAAGAATAAAATTATCGGGTTCACATATGTGCGGTGACCTCTTCAAGACAATGGCAACGATACGAGTTGTCCTCATCTCGAAAGGCCAATTTCGACGAACAAGAGATAATGGAAAGACCATTGCCTAGTTGAAAGTTATTAGAAGACTAAGAAGAAGCTAAAGACTCCAGAAGTCACAGGGTCACTTATATTGAACAACAAACTGCTTTCGGGCAATTACGACTGCTTCTGATGGTCAATGTGACCGATGCAGGAGTCGGAATAATCACCACAACGCTTAACCACATGTATTCTTGACGTCTTGACAGTACTAACCTCTACCAATTCTTATCGAGATCTCTTGGTCTATTCACTTTATTCACAAAACCACGCAACCCTTGATTATCATATAGTCAGATCTCTGCAGAATCGTTTTGATAGCGTGAATTCAACCTCTTTTGAAGCACGAAGGAATCATCTAGATTATTTTCATGTTCAAAAGTCCCAGAAGTTCTATGGTCAGAAGACCACGCAATTTTGAAAAGATGACGGATCTTCTGAATACAGTGACGCACACTTCACGGACTTGTTGCACTAAATCGAATTAGGGAAGTCTTGCACACGAAGTTAGCTAAGAAATGGTATGAATATTGTAATCGACCAATACTAATGCTAAAAATAAATGAAATATAAATAATGAAAAAATAAAAAACAAAATATAAGAAAAATAAAATAAAATAATAAATAAATAAAAACACTAAATCGAAAATAAAAATACTTCAGAACACGACATCTATAGAGATGTGAATGACGAATCGAATTATTTTATTCATCAATAGAAAACATGAGAAAAAATTTCTAACAAAAACAAAAATGGAAGTTCCCTTCAACCCGTTATAAGTGTGCAATTGTGTGAATACCACAATCTATCGTTCACTTTCATTTATATGATTAATCGCGACAAATAATGTGGATCTCAACAATTCTTCCATTTACTTCACCGTCTTGGATCATCCACGTAGGCACTTCCATTTGCTCATGGGTTCGATGGGTTGCTTTGTCTTCTTCATGAATGTCGTTAAATGCTAATTGAATCCTCTAAATCTTGGGATACCTCTACTAATGAGCTTGCAGGTCTTCACGAGATTAAGTAGGCCGCCTTCGTGGATAGTAACGAAATTTTCTGGCGGCTTTATCCGAAGTCTGGGAGCATGCTGAAAGCTGACCTGCCCGGACGGATACGGAGCTTGGTTGCCCTACAAACGTGCCGAACGAATAACCATGTGTATATTGCACAGCATCTCTAACCCTTCCGCTATGCACACCCTATACCACACGGTAGTGATCTATATTTTAGAATTCACAATAATTCATGGAACTGCTCATCTTCTAAAATGTGCAGCACCAATCATCATATTGGACAATTCTGAACACCGGAGAACAAGGATGATGTATTTTAGAAATCATAATATGAAAGGTCTAGTATCCTATCACTCAAAGTCCAACTATATCCATTTGCTGAGCGAAGAAACAGAAAACTTCATTGACCTTGGATGGAGATGAAACTGATGACCGTATGCATGGGCATGTTGTTTTGACACCCGTCACTAGTCAACCCCCTTACGAAAATGGGTTTCCTTTAATTTCATTTCTCTATAAAAGTTCCGACTTTAAAATTAAATAAATTTGGATAAGAAAAAAAGCCAATGGCGACTAGTAAGGAATTTCATGGCCTTGGCAATAGCTTTAAGTGTTCATTGTTTCGTGAAACACCTCATCACAATTTCATCGTTACACTAAAAGAAAATGTAATAAAACCGGATCTAATCATGCGATTCTGTGACCGAATCATTTAACCAGGCATCAATCGAAAGTTTTAACACAGCTGAGAAGATGCCTAATTTTCGAAAATTGGTGTACAGAAGGAATTAATCTTGGTATGGATGCATCACTGGCGGGTGGCGCAGTGATAGGAGGCGCCCTGTAAGACACTCGTGGAGTCGATCCCCGCGCCCATGGCTCACCAAGCCTTCCATCCTTCCGGAGTCGGCAAATTGGTACCAGACTTGTCTCAGAGGACAGCACTGGCCTGATGCATCGGTAGGTTACTGCGAGTCATTGTAAAGGCCAGATATGCATTCAATCACCTCCTAACCATGCTTAGTGAAGTCGAATGCATGGCGCATCCCTCAGGGTTAATCAACGCCGAGAGCTTGATCCTTTTTTACCTTTACTGGTGCATCGGACTCAATTCCTGTATCTATGTATGTGTTAAAAACCGACATTGAAATAGTGAGCAGTCTCTGACAAATAATTTTATTCATTAACAATGGCGAAAATATTTTGGAACCTGTTTAAACTTGTGTGGATTTATGGAGAAAATTTGGCCATTTTAAAATCTTATTTTTCCACTTCATTTCAACAAGAGTACCTACGAATTAACTTTCGCTATGGTCAAACACTTCGGTCCATCGCTTAGGACGAGACTAAGATCGAATGCCTCTCCTTCGAACATACCACGGTCCGGAATCTAAGCACTACTCTAATTAGAATTTGAAGCTGTTGAATTCGGCGAGTTGCTTTGAAACTGTGGTATATTCTAGAGATTGAAAGCGATTAAATGTAAACAACATAAGTCTAGACCAACCCGGATGTGAAAGCGTTTACCAGCCAAGCACTTTCAGCTACTAAGGAATCTTCGAAATCAGATGAAGTCGTGCATTATCTCCAGAAAAGAAACTCGAACCCGTCTCGGCTGTTTCCCTCTTAAAGGCGAATTTAATGTGCGTAAACGGTCTCGTCGAACTGCATGTCATTCGAATGCAGTTTTACCTTCAGAATGCATCATAATCTTCGCCAGCCAGAAAAATCGTACGCAAGTGTTGTCTCGTTCGTGGCCGAATTCTTCTCGAGGCAACCAAAAGGCTTGGCGAATGTCAATGTAATAGAGCACTCTACTGTCGCCCTCCGTACTAATTCATCCAGTAACTTGTTGCTATGCGATTACAGACAGCAGTGGCTGTCAGATTGAAACCCGAGTAACCTGATTTGTGTCCATCAATTAGTAAAGGGTCCAGCGGGCCACCTACGGTAGCCGAGCGATGTTAGCCCAGTTCCTCCACCACTTAGTGGTGTCCAGATCTTTTTCCAAGTGGTGTTCCAACTCATTAATGAACGTCAGAACAATAGTGACACGATGAAGTCGTAGTCGGCACTTTCATTCAACACGCCGCCGTTGATGTCTGTGTGGGCGATACGAGTGCTATGGCTCAGAAAGTTGGTCGATGATTGCCCAAATTTTTCACCTAGTTCATTTCTTGGAGATATTTTCTATAAAACTCCACCCTCTTAAACTATTGCGGAAAAAGAATAAAATGTTCTCCTTCCGAGTGAGAACGCGTAGGAATCGTATGAAACATAAAAAGAAGAAGAAAAAAGTAAATAAAAAGGTTAAGATTGTGATTATAACTACAACCTCAACTTAACTGGGTTCAACGCCGATTTGGTCTCCCCACATCAATCCCGTTGACGGGTGATTGCTGATGGCAAAAAGATCGATAGAACCAGCTGAGAGACAAGCGAAACGAAGGACCCGCATGGTGTGGTGGCGAACGAGTTACTCCCCGGAAAGGACAATAGCGCGTTCGCTCCCCACCGCAGACACCTGCGATCCGGAGTTTTGCAAATATCTCAGCATTGTAGTAGTTATATTTCGCTACATACCCTGCCGTTAAAAAGAATAGGCAGTAAATAAAAAGGTTAAGATAAAAAGAAGAGTTCTTCAAAACGAATTATTGAGTTGAAGGTAAACCAATAAATACACAAGTAAGTAAAAGGTACCGAACTTATGAGCAAGAAGATTAATATGTTTTTAGCTCAGAAACGACAATTTCAGCAAAGTTCAACAATGTAGGATTCACTTGCGATGAACGAAAGTTGGCAAAGGCTTCAAACAATGGAATTCCTAAAAATTCTATTATTCGTACTCTTTGCGGTATTGTAATGACTACGATTGTCTCGAAAAGAACTTGAAAGGGCAAAGAAAGATAAAGAAGTAGATTTGAACCAAAAGCAAATGTTGGTGAAGAAACCGAAGAAATGAACTTCGGAGGTGTTTTTCGGAGGTAAACACCATGCTTAGAAACTAGTTTTATGTAGTAGCCGGCCATAATATAGAAGTATGTGCGTCAAGTATTGGATGTTTACAATCGTTTGAACGAGGCTGATTTCAAGTTAAAGGATCTCTTTATAGAAACTGGAAAGGTCAGAACCATGACAGCTATGTGAAGTTCCCAGCACAAATATATGACGAATATTAAAGTTTCTCTGGCCTCATTGTAGCTGTAAACAGGTTGAATCGTACAGTTACACGTAGCCAATTGATAGGAGTGGAGAAGCTATAACGTTTAAAAGAATATTGGACACGCGCTTAATCTAAGCAGTTGCAAGCCTTTGCGAAGAAGAAATTTCTATGGCTGTCTAACGGAGCGTGGAGACGCTTAAATGTTATAGTAGAACTGATTGTAGTTCCAATACGCTGGATTCTTAACGATAGAGCGCACTTTTCAACTGGTAATTTACTCTAGATCTAAGATATTCTTAAATATACGTAGTGGCATATGAAAGGTGTAAATATATACACAAATATTAATGTATAGAAACATAACTATACAACGCATATGAAGCATATATGCTTCACATATTCGTCCATCTATTCAATCGATTAAAGCTAGCCAAACTTATATAAGAGGATGTGTATAGAGAAGAGGATAATAGAAGTGTGATTGGACCGACCTCCATCGAGGCGCAAACGCCGCGTAATCGAGGTCAGTTTGCTAAACTCAGCCACAATAACCCTACTAACACAAAACTGTTTATCTTTCATCGGTCAACTATTTTAAGAGGGTCAGTGAATCAGACAAACGAAAGAATTGGACTGTTTTTCAACAAATCTGATTTAAATTCATCTACAAGTCTACCCAGTTACTAACAAAGGATAATAGATAAAGCGTTCAGCGTTCAGGTCTACCCTTTATGGACGGGCCATGAATTCAGCTCTATTCGTAGCACTGTAAAGATGGTTGAATGACGTATTAAACCCGCTGGATTGGCGGGAGTCTACCAACATATCGAGTCACCGTCTTTATCCTCGCAGTCAAGTATTGCACCGACTTGCGAATTCCGGTGGGGTGGGGACCTGTTTTAAGCCAAGCCATGGAATCAAACCTCAGGTCACGTGTGTATTGAAGAGCACCTCCAATCACTACGCAGCACATGTCTCTCTGTTGCAAATATTTCATTATAGCTCGAATTTAACACTAGTGCACATAGAAGAGCCGCATGGTACGGCACTCCACAATGTGGATTAAATTGTACTTGATGTAGTGAACTCCAGCAGAATGACAGCTAAGGAATTCCCAAAACAACGTTGCTTGACTCGTCACGATACTCCAATAATATCCACTAAGATAATTTTTCGAATAAAGGAATATAACAAGCTCTTAGAAGAAACTTTGCACTCATCTTCTAAAATATGCATGGCTTCTCTGAAATATTAAATGATCGCTCTTCACTGTGATTGGATCCAAGCCCTTTTCCCACTGCTTTTGTTTCCTTGCGAACTTCAACTCAGCCACGGAGATAGTCGTATTCGTGTGATTCGAATGCTAATTGAAAATTATATCCCTACTCACCTAGATCGTACCCAAAACAATTCGAATACAAGAAGTGATGGAATCAGAAGCGTAGATGTGATAACCAGTAATGTAAAATAGTAAAAAAGAAACGCACGAATAGAAGTGTAGTCTAAAGGTTAGCCGTTTTCACCAAGGTGCACCAAGCGTACACATCGACGAAGAATTCGGATGCACCGTCAGTTCCTATAGAACCAAACAGCCTTTGTTGTGAGGGAAAGACGACTCTCCACGCGAAAAAGTAAACGAGAAACTATCTGTGGTTTGAAAAAAGGTAGAAAATTATTGTAGCAAAGGGCATATATCGCCTAGTGGTTAGAGGAAGCATGCAGTACAATACGCGAATAGTTGGGGCTACAAATTTTTAGCAGACTTGTCTGATAGGAAAGCAGCACTGACTCGATACATCGGCAGGGTCACATCGCTTAGGATTGGTCTACACCAAACGCTTTAACCTTCCTTATTGTGGCCGAAGAAAAAGACCTGTACTTTGCTGGTAAAGATCTATTGCTGATGATGGTTTCTAGGCCAACTAATAAAGTCAATTATGAGTTAAGATATATTCCTCTCAAAGTGAAAGAAAAAATTATTATCAGTTACTATACGAAAATAAAGGCAGTCCATATCACCACAACGTTGCTGAGATATTTGCAAAACTCTGGACCGCAGGTGTCTATGGTGGGGAACGAACGCGCTATTGTCCTTTCCGGGGAGTAACGCGTTCACCACCACACCATGCGGGTCCTTTGTTTCGCACGTCTCTCAGCTATTTCTATCGATCTTTTTGCCACAGCAATCACCCGTCAGCGGGGTTGATCTGGGGAGCGCAAATCGGCATA
>UYYA01004461.1:0-103471 GCA_900624975.1 Angiostrongylus costaricensis
GGCTCTCCGGATCAATTCCGCTGACGGGTGATTGCTGACGGCACCGATCGATAGAACTAGCTAAGAGACAGGCGTAATGAGTGACCCGCATGGTATGATGGTGAAGGCGTTAGACCGAGGAAAAGGTAAAATGGAAATCTCCTTACAAAGATGCTTTGCACTCGCTGATAAAGACATCAACACTAGAAAACTTAATAGCAAAATAAATTCCTTTGAATTTTTGCAGTAAATCCACCTACCGGTGTTTGGTAGTTACAAAAAAATTTTATACTTTAGCATCTACTACGGAATTTGTGCACCATCTACCATGCAGACACTCGTAATCTTGTACAAATGCAACAGAAATTAAAGGAAATTTTAAAAAGATGCCTTTATAACGAACCGTTTCCAACGTCAACGCACTTGCAAATAATCGGGTTAGATCTTCGATGTTTTCATTCGTCTGGGCAAACATTTGTTTTATGGTGTTTGAGACATTTGGAGGACATGTGCGAACAGAAAGTAGAGCAATAGACAAGACCACATCAAAAGTAGTGAGTGTCTAAATTTTAGCAAATAGTCGAATGAGAAGTGTTCCTCAAAACTGAATACCATTATAAAGTGGCACTTGTATACCTGCCGAATGTTACACCAGTAAAATCCAATCAAGTGGCGACAAATGTAATATAGTGGTCTACTGTCAGAAAATGAATATATAAAGCAGTTCTGACGAATTCGTTTAACACATAACGCCTCAACTGCGCAGCATACAATTCAATTAAAGACAAAATAATTGTCATTTTTAATTCTAAACCAATATATCTCAGCTCATAAAAGGATAAATGAATAAGGCTCTCGGCGTTGATCA
Source organism: Angiostrongylus costaricensis (assembly GCA_900624975.1). Lineage (NCBI taxonomy): Eukaryota > Metazoa > Nematoda > Chromadorea > Rhabditida > Metastrongylidae > Angiostrongylus > Angiostrongylus costaricensis. The sequence goes on from UYYA01004461.1 coordinate 848, forward strand.
ATCCCTGAGGGATGTGCCATGCATCCGACTTCACTGAGCATCGTTTGGAGATGATTGAATGCATATGTGGCCCTACCAATGACTCGCGGTGGCCTACGGATGTGCCGAACTAGTGCTCTCAGACAAGTCTGATACCAATTTGTCAGCCACGGAGGGATGGAAGGCTTGGTAGACCATGGGCGCGTGGATCCACCCTGTATGTGTATCGCAGGGTGCTTCCGACCACTGCGCTACACGCTCCCTGATTTCAGCTCATATTAGACTTTAACATTTAGACCTACCAAAAAACATTGCAATCTATATATCGTTGCCTAAAACACAAACCTTGTCTTTCTAAGATTAAATAACAATTTTCTGCTGCTCATGATATGTACATTTCTTGCATTTTTTTTTGCTGGAAGGCTCACATTTCGAACACGAGGGCAAATGGAAAGTCGGAGTTTCGTCGACCATCAGAAGCTTTTGTGTATCGCTGATTTTGAAAACGTAAATGTAACCATTAATTTTTTGAAAGCGCCAGGTTCAACCATAACTGAATGCGGAACTACACTGTGTAAACGTCACTATGCGACCAATGCGATGGAACAAAGTTTCTTCTATAAACCTATAAACCTCTGAACTCCCAAAGTACACTAGCAATCGATAAATTATCACTAGTTATCGAAAAACCAGCTCGAGGCATTATATGTTGATCATCAGACAAAAAAATTAAAAACACTACTGATGGACTGTTCGGCTTTATGGAATAATGGAGATTTACTATGAATTAACCTCTATGCTGATTATATATCTTGAAACTTCAAAACAAAACAAAAAAGTTACGAACACGCGGAGCTCTCGAACCCGAGACGATATCACTTCCTTGCGACACAAATTCGTCAGCCCCAAGTTTTTCAGAGAGTGCACTAGTTTTGAGAAACTTGTGTACTTGTCTCCAACGATACTCTCCTCCAAGCACGATAAACTGTGTAATTTTTCCGAAAACCTCACCGACGATCTCATCAAGACTGTAACGTCTGAAATAAGGTTCCACATTAAGCAACCAACCATGCCCTAAAACCTTGAGCAATTGGAGAATTTCGAAAGGATGCCTACTGAGTGGCGATCCAAAAAATGTATTCGTAACGCAAAAATGGACTTACAGTTTTCCTCGACGAGATAGACTTAATTGGTCCACATGAAAATGAGCAGACAATTGGCCGAGCAAATCAAAAAAAGCATCCTTAGTTGAGTCATCCAAACGGCGAAGAAAAAGTTCGATTAAAGAAGGAAGCAACTCCAAGTCAAAATCACTCAGTGACTTGAGGACTCTAGTTTGCATCTAAATAATATACTTAAACATTTATAATCATGGACTACGCTCATATTACGTTCTCAAGAAATTATTATCCGAACAGGACCTGCGTTTTCAAAATCGCATATCTCATCTTGGCACGAATTTTATTAATAGAAGTAGAAACCATTAAAATCTACACATTTTCGTCAAGACGCAACTTTATGCCAGTTACATAAAATTCTGGACCCCTGGAGGTGACGAAGTGGTCCAAGCCAATTTTCGCATTGGCATAATTTCTGAAACATTTCTAGCCTTTGGAGTTATCAAGATGCTCGAAGAAGTGGTATTGGTTGGCGAGTGGCATGGCCAGTATCTGAATGAGATAGAGTTTCGTAGACTAGCCCACACCTATGCAACGTCGGTTGTACGACCCGTGGCCACGCTTTATTATGGGGAAGATTTGGTGCTTTTCTATTGACAATTACGTTACCCATCTTTTGAAGTTCCTATGGAACCTTCTTTGACGCTCCGAAACAGTTACAATGTACGCATTGAATTCTTTTGCAGTTACTTCTACCAAACCCTTCAATTCACCACCATTATTAGCAGGACTTCCACGACCTTCTTCATCTTCAACGTCGAATTTGCCACGGCGTACGTTACAATACAGTCCAGAAGCAGTTCATTCTGGCCGCGCAGAAGAACCTCCGTTGATGCGCTTCAAACCGGCAACTTTTTTAGTTTTAGTTCAATTCCAGCGGTAACCATTTTTCAAGGTTCTTCGATTTTTCAGTTATCTTGAGATACTTCGAAACAGTTGAGACACTCATATTGAAATCTGTACAAGTTCTCAAACTGTGGTGCACTCGTAATTACTTACACGAAAGCCTTGGAGTTGGCGTCATCAGTAGCAGAGAACATTAGCGACCTAGCTCACCTTCAAGATCGAATTCACAATGAAAAAGTTTTACAAATCAACGTTGCATTGTGCTTTTGTTAACACTTCCCTTGCCATATATCTCATCCATATTTCGATCCGTTTGCATTGAGCACGACCAAGTTTGGGTTAGTAGAATTTTCGAAACCGCTGTTTCGATATCTCAATCTTTAATCTACAAAACCTTCGAAAAATACATTTTTTATTAAAATTCAACTACATGTGGCAGAATTGCATAAGATGAGCCTTGCAATACATACCAGGAGAGTGTTCCAGGGGGAAACTACTAATACCTATGCAAGAAAAATGAAATTACTAAATGGACATTAATTTCCGTGAAACCTAATATATCAGTGCTGCAAACACCAATAATGTTCACAGCAAGAACATTGAACCAGCCTATTTATATACCTTCGCTGCAGCTCCCGAGTCAGAATTCAGCAATAAAAGCGCAGAAATCACGGCCAGTTTGCAACCAACTGGATCTATCTCCACATCACGTAATAGAAACGACTGCAGCTCTTTGGCTGCTTCACCTTGGATGCCGACATCAGTGATAACCTAAAGTAACATTCACCGACGTTCCAAATTTTGTACTGTTTGATATTGTCCCAAAATATACTCAAGGCATCTCACTGTTTTCAAAATTGGCGTTCAGTGTGAAATCGTAATATTTGTAATCAATACATTAGAAATTCATATTTTAGAACATTTTAGAACGCCTAGAACATTTCTAAAATGGATAACAAACAAATTCCATTGAGCAATCAAGCAATCGCACTATCAGCCTAAGCTATTTCACCGTTTCAAGTGAAGGGAATGCCATAAAACCACTAAAACTAATGAACGAAGCGTACAAGGCAAAATTTCCGAAGCTGGTATGCAGCGCACTTGGGCATAAGTACTTGGAGTTGCATAAAATGCTTAAATGAAGAACACTGATAATTTCGATGGCAAGGGATATCAAATCATTTAACGTACATGAGAACTTCCAACGGTTTACCACCTCATCGCAGCTAGGAGACATTCCTAAGTGGCGGCGGCTTGCGATGCACAATGGGCAGATTCATCCCCAGTAGGGTCTTCCAAGCTGAGTCCAGAACCCAGCTAAATGTAAACCAATACCAGGATCCACCACCGTCCTGGTATCAAACTAGCCACATGATGGCAAATCTCCTTCTGATACACAAGGGCGGCGACTGCCTGTGGTGGTGACGAAACTGCGATGACTAAATAAGCAAAACTCCGAAAAAATGGAGATTACACTGTGGGGAAGAGGAGAGGTGGGCACAACCATGAGAATGAGCAATCCTAGTACCCAAGTAAGGAAATAATGAATATGAGAAGGGCTACCGTTATAAACGACAGAAACCAAACTTGCAAAAGCCAGTTATACCTCCGGAATCGATGAAATCAGGGCATTTCTAATTTCCGGCGACCACTTTAGGATGTCTCGCTCGAAAATACTGCAGAACAAAGGACGACTGTAGTAGATTCGGTCGATGAAGCGAATTTGTGCGATGCAAATTTGGCATAAGTCTGACATATTGCGACTCTCTCTGAAGAGTGAAAATATCAAATCCACACGTATTTTTAAAAAAAAATAGCAGCAATCTAAGTAAAGTTTCTAAAAGAGGAGAAATATAATTGGTAAATTAAAGCATTACACTAACTTCTGTAGAATCTGTAGTTGAGTCATTAACAAATCGAAAGCTTTTACTTGTGAAGATCGACAAAGCAACAGCACGCGAAAGATCGATTCCTGGACTCCGCAGGAACTAAAGGATGGAAGACGATCTTTCTCTAGTTATCAATGCAACAATGTTATTAAAATCAGAGCTGATAGATAATGTGCAAGGACCAACGAAGTTCCCATTTTCACCTGAAAAAAAAACGACCCACGACATTTCAAGAAAAGAAATATAACTATATAAGTTTAGGAATACAGACCAGGACTGTGCAGATCGACCAGATATTGTCCCAGATGAACCAACAGGCATAGATGCAGAGGATAAAAAGAATGAAGCTTTCGACTTGATCACTCTCTTAGGGATGCGCCACGGATTAGACCTCACTAAGCATAGCTGGAGGTGACTGAAGGCACACCTGGCCTTTACAATGACTCGTGGTGGCCTATCGATGTATCGAGCCACCGCTGCCATCCTCTCAGACAAGTATGCTACCAATTTGCCGACCATGCAAAAATGGAGGGCAAGGTGGGCCTGGAGTGTGGGGATTGATCCCAAGTGTATTGCAAGGAGCCTCGGGCCACTGCGTTACATGCCGCCCTTATTAAAATGCCGAGCAGAGGAATATTCCATTCCAAAAAAAGTGTTTACCTTTTATTTTCTGCCTTCTATAAATTTTACGGCAGGGTATTACGCCAAATACAACTGCAAGATTGCTGAGATATTTGCAAAACTCCGGACCGCAGGTGTCAACTTTGTGAGGGCAAGTAAAGTTTGAAACTAACGAATGTGATGGTTCTAGGTACGTGATGAGACTGCTTTCCTCGTCCAACGCTTCCTCAAAAGAATGCAGCAGCTCTTCTTTGTACTACAAAGAATTTAGGTAGATGATGTAACCGACCTGGGTAAAGAATGAACATACCTGTTCGACGCTCATGTTAGTGTCTAATTTCTTGACCAGTGCTTTTGTTGTTATATTTCCTGGAAATATTCGTGCTCCAGAAGAACACCATAAATGAAATATTGTGTAGCTAAATTAAGAAAAAATAATTTCACCAAGATCGCACAAGTTCAAACGTAGGCAAAATAGTGGTGTCATTATCAAAACCATAAAGTGCATAGATCTATTACCTATATACATGTACTTCTTATAGTTTTCGTCGCTTCTCACTTCAATACCTTCACGCAGAAGTATTCTCTCGAACTGGTTCGACGGAGCGATGACTTCGCCATTGTCATGGTCGTAATGGACGACAACTCTGCAAGAGATGGGAACTAGCTGCTGAACAAAACCATTTCATAGAACTAAATAAAGTACCCCTCCCAACGGTGTACCGCCTCATCGTGGCTTTTTTACTGGGTATCGGACTACGATGTACAGCGGTGGGATTCATCCCCCTTCTCAGTCTTCCAAGCTGAGAAGGAATCCACCGTTCCCATCAGGAAACCCAGCTGAGTAAACCAATACCAGGATCCACCACTGACCTGGTATTAAAGTTGTCGCATGGTGGCGAATCTCCCTCTGATCCACAAGGGCTGCGACTGCTCGTGGTGGTGAAGACGCAAACTTTGGCTAGGCTGACCTCGGGACTCTAGAGAACCACAATGGCTAGTGCTAAACCAGCAAAACCCCGAAAAAGTGGACATCTTGCTGGGGCCCACAAAACCAGTGAGGGGGCGTCCAAGTATGCATAAAAGTAAGTAGATAAAGCACCTATCCCGTCGCTGGGTATCATTGTGGAATTCTCTCACTTGCGAACGTTTTGCATTCAAACTTGGTTCGAGAACTGCAAAATATTAGATGAAACATGGAGATAGTGGACTGCAAGAGAAATCCTACCATTGGAATCCTGCTGAATACGCTCTGTCGAAACTGCTCCAGTATCTGTGAAATCATCAAAAAGGTCATCTTCACAATCGGTCCACATGACTTCTGCAAAGTGTACGCTGAGTCTTTCAATAGGTATAAGCACGCTTGGTAAAATTAATCACAACTAGTACTGCCACAAGCTTAAGAAGCCACCAAACTCTAAAACCGATTCTTAGAAAACCTTAGCACCTTTTTTATCTCACGACACATCGGATTCCAATACTAATTTAACACAACGCAAGCTCCACAACAAGTTTCCAAAATACAGAAAAAAGAAGACAGAAAAAATCGTGACGAGACTTTGGACCTCACTCATAGGTGATCAACAATTCTGCATACAACAGCGAATAGAAATTCCCGCGGCCTAGCATTTAAATCAGTGGGGAAAACTCGTCCATTTTGAACCGCCATTTCCAAGGCGATCTGTACTCGCATTGTTCTCTGAGAGGCAACGCGTTCATCGGACATCGTGCATTTGCTTGATTCCACTAGATAAATCTTCAGTTATGTTAGTTATGTGAATTCTCAGAAACCTCATAAAACTGAGCAATATGTTTATTGGATAGGAAGGTCCTCCCGACGCAATTAATCGACAGACCGACTGAAAACGATGTAAAAAGCCGATCCGATGATTCATATGAATACTTCGACAGCTTGTACATCTGAATTTGGCGCCCCAAATCAAAATTCCTTTTCCTCTTGGTCGCAGCATTCGCTCATGAAGACAACTGCCACCTACAAGGTACGTATAGTCCTCAGCTGTTGAACTAGATCAACTATGGTGAGCTAACCACCCAATGGTTTACCGCCTCGTCGTGGCTGGAAGGTGTTCCTGTGTGTCGGGCTGCGATGTACAGCGTGGGTATTCATTTCCCGGCAGTGTTTTCCAAGCTTATAAGGAGTCCGGCGTTTCCATCACGAAACCTAGCTAAGACTAAACCAATACCATGATCCACCACCGTCCTGGCATCAAACTAATCGCATGGTGGTAAATCTCCCTCGGGTCCACAAGGGAGGCGGCTGCCTATGGTGATGACGACCTGGGGCAGACTTTGGCCTGGCTGACCTCGGGACTCCAGGGAACCACAATGACTAAGGCTAAGCCAGCAAAACCCCGAAAAAGTGGAAATCTTGCTGGGGCCCGCAAAACCAGTAAGAGGGGATCGTCCAAGCATGCATATAAGTAGATAAAGTAGACCCATCTTGCGCTGCATAGAACTCCCTTCACATGGATATTTGGATACTTGAACGGCCCGTTCTCACTGGTTGTGCGGGCCTCAGCATAATCACCATTTATCGGAGATTTGCTGGTTAAGCCATGGTCGTTCCCTGGAATCCCGAGGTCAACCTGGCCAAAATGTGCCCCAGGTCCTCGCCACCACATGCATTCGCCGCCCTTGTGGGTCAGAGGGAGATTTGCGACCATGTGACTAGTTTTATACCAGGAGGGTGGTGGATCCTGGCATTGGTTTACTCTTAGCTAAGCTTGGAAACGCCGGACTCCTCAGCATAGGAGACCGTGCCGGGTGGACGAATCCCTCCGCCCAACATCGCAGCTCGACACTCAGGAAAACCTCCCGGCCACGACAAGACGGTGAACCGTTGGGAGGAGTATTCCCATGACAAATCAGAAACGCGCAACTCATTTCTACCACAGCGTACACCTTTCTGTCAAATAATGGTTTCCATTGTCCTTATGTAGTTGGAATCATCTGTCCTGTCGCATAATTTCTCGGAACAATGGAACCCATTGGTGTACACGCTTTGTGTGGTAAAGCATATCCATAAGTGCTTGTGCTTATCATCAATTAAATAAAAGAAAGATTGGTACATCATACCATATATTGGAGCTGAAAGTTTTGCGACACTCGAACATGCGAATAACACATGGGATCGATTCCTGCGCACCGTGATTCACTAAGCCTTCCACCCTTCCGCGGTAAGCAAATTGGTGCCAGACTCTCCCAGGAGGATAGCAGCACTGGCTCAATGCATCGACCGTGAGTCATTGTAAATGCCAAATATATATTCAATCACGTCCAAACGATGCTTAATGGAGTCGAATGCATGGCGCATCCCTAAAGTATTGATCAACGCCGAAAGCTTCATCCTTTATTTCTTTCACCCTTTTTTTCTTTCGCTTTGACATATTGTTTACTATGAACTCTTTCGAGGCGTTCATCTCTATTGTTCAAGAATGATACGACCATGTCCACATTCGAAAAATCAACTGTCAGGCTTTCCGATATTTTCTCCCTTGTGAATTGACCACTTCGTTTTTTTCAAAGCAGATTTCGTTTTCTTTAATTTTGACAAAGAGCAATTTTAAAAGCGTGGCAGCTTCATATTGGAGAGTACTGTAAGAAAATGAACCAGACCATAGATATCGAAGATTTGGCGTCAGTGTTGTTGCTGTTCTTTCAAATTGATTCAGGTCCTCGTCTCGTTCGAAATTCTTTTCTTCATAAAACGAAGAGAAACCTCCAAATCCATAAATTCCTTCAGCATAATTTAGAACATGCTCACATCTTTTTAGTCGAATTTTATCAAGACCTTGCAGTACACATCGCTAAGAAGTACGATTTTCTCATTCAACACCATCACAACTGTTTAAACAAAGCCATTTCGCTCAAACTGCTGAGGTAGACAAGAGCAAATTACGAGGTCTTGATGGTCGTCCTCTACATCGCAGATAAAGCTATCACTGTATCCATAAGGTCGGTGGGAAACAGCGTCCACCAGTTCGACTCCAATTTCTACAACAGTTCGGCCAATCCACGTTGTATGAAGGACAGCTTGGACACAGGACAGGACAGGACAACGAAGTAATGCTGCGAAAAAGGTTCAACGAGATGAATCAACACGTGGTGAGGAAATAAAGTGAACTGGACGGAACTGTTTTATTCCACCTTCACCGATTCAGAAATAAGCGTACTTTTTCTTCTGCTTATTTCGCTTTAGTGTTCCCAACGTGAACGATGAACTCTCAACGTCAGCACTCAACATCAGGACTCAGTTGAGACAGAAACAACAGAACCTGCTTGCTCGAAGGTATTGCAAACGATAATAACAGAATGCAGGAGACACAGTCGATGGTTGACTTTTCTGCTTTCCATCGCCTGGTTTTTGCAACGCTACGATTTTTTCCAGCTTAGATGAATTCTGGTCGATTATCGATGTTTTTGGTTGACTTCTATGGAAACAATATTCCTACTGAACGAACTACCTTCTGATTAGGAATCCACACTGAACTGTATGACACCTCCGTGAGGAGTACAATGGAGAACACCTAGTCGCTCGTCGCGCAATCCTTCTCCGCCGGTTTCTGCCCTGACGTATTCATCGTAAACCTGTATACCATCTAAGTGGTATAAAAGACCACCCAGTGTATGGTCTCGAACGTATATAGAGAGGGCGATGCTAAGAATATACTGTATCACGCAGCTAAGAAATGGCATCCGAGTTTCCAACCCACGATGACGATCCAACAAGACCAGATGTGCTACCGCATATACCAAGATGAGAACTGGTTGGAAAGCATGTATTAAGAATTTCAACACTTTCACAGTGTTTTGCGTTGATTCCGACGCATTTCACCCACTGTTTTCTTCTGCCTCATCAAGTTTTCTGCGCTACACTTTTTGTATTCAGTCGACTGCGTCCTCACCAGAAACGTAGCATTACATCCGAGAAGAACCAACAGTACCGTACACATCAAAATTTACAAGAACTGTTCTCCAAGTAACTTTATTTATCAAGCCATGGGTTGTTTGTGGTGAAGAGGGTACAGGAATATCCTTAACGGCGATAATACCACAGATGATGAAAGTACTGAGCAGAAACACAAATCCAAGTGGCGAGATTCGCTGTGATTCTCTTTTTTACCCATCTAGTGGCACAAGAAAGAATACAGGATAAAGTTCTCGACGTTGACCAATCCCTAAGGGATGCGCTATGCATTCGACTTCATCAAGCGTCGTTTCGAGGTGGCTGAATGCATACCTTACCTTTTCAATGACTCACAGTGGCCTACCGATGTATCAAACCAATGCTGCTATCCTCTCAGACAAATCTGGTACAATTTGCGACCCCAAAGGCATGGAAGGCTTGGTGGGCCCGGCGTGGGTATCAATCCCATGCGTACTTCAGGGCGCCTCCGACCACTGCGCCACACCTACTGTTGGTAGTAAACAAGACAAATGATTCCTTCTTTCTGGTTTTTTAACGCATTAGCCCTTTTAAAGCATAAGCTAACAAAGTCGGCATATACCTAACACTACACAGCGTTCCAAGTGTTTCACGCCAACCCGGTACACAAGAACTTCTAACAAGCGGGCCTGAGTATCAAGCGAAAAACAGGAAGGTCGTCACACCCAATGGTTAAAAGTTTTCATGAGGATCCAAGAAGAAAAATACGTGGCTTTTGGAGTCTGTTGGACAAGCAGAATCCACTAAGCTAAACTTATACAAGACGAGCGAGCTGACTTTGCTCTGCCCGTTGACAGTGACAATCAACGGGAAGGCACGTAATAAAATTAAGGTAGAAGTATGTTTCTAGATTAAAATCATCAAACAACGAGTTTATTTATAGGTAATCGATCAGAAAAAACCTTTAATACTCTAGTAAAATCCTGGATGTCTATTAAGAAACACTGCATTGCTAAATACATACAAGACGTCCTGCATGTTATTTCTCGCAATTCGTCATTCATAATACAGTTGTTCCGAAACAGCATAACTACCTCATAATAATAACGTTAATAACCTAAAGCACTGTCTCGGTAAAACTCAGACATGTTGAATAAACGAAACAAATTCCTAGCTTATGAAGCAGCACGCGAAAGTAATTCTTATTGACGAGTAGAAGAATTATTAATATGTGTATGCAGACCCGGATGCATAAGAATGAGATGAGGAACTTCCGAGCAACTCTGACTACGCCTTGAATCCTTCCAACAGTGATTTTGGAACATCGAATGTTCTACTCATCATGTCTTTTTGTTCTTGGAGATGAGTGAACTTATTCCCAGTCGCTGGAGAAGCAGATGGATGACGTCCAGTATACCGTATTACACGGTCAGCGGATTGAAGGAGACTATTGAAGCGTGGTTGCACGAAACCCCACGCACCCATGTTCTTGTGCTCCTAAATACATTACTTTAAAAAGAGAGGAATTCAGATGTTCTGCTTTTGTAAAAACTATTGCAGCAACCCTTAAACAAACCAATTTTCAGGATTCATCCGGTCGAATAATTATTACATCAACGCCTCTCTGAGAGGGCATGTTGTTCAATATCAGCACAATAATGTTAAACAGATTCTCTCAATACTTAATGAACACTACGAAGTTTTTGTTCAATATTGTAGCCTGTAAACGTCTTCGTTATGGTGGCGGCAGGATCGGACTACAGTGAATAGCTTGACTAACCAGTAGTTTTACACAACCATATTTCACTTCCTAGAATAAAAACGAAAACCATGTAGTAATAACGTACTACCATGGTAATAAAGGCAATTATTCCAATAACACTTAACCCGACTACGCTACCAGATTTCCGACTTTTAAAAAATATCAGTAACAGGAATAACCAAAACGTACATGCTGCGCTAAGAAACAACGAACCTCCTGTGACCAAATGAGTTCTGCACTAGGATATTTCTGACATTCAGCTTCAATTAGATCGTAAGGAAATGGAGCGATCTGTTCTATACGACAAATCGCAACCACATCATCTTTTCCAACATGTTTCCTAGCATTGATTAAATCGTAATAGACCTTCCCTAAAAGGAAAACAGTTAGCAAAACGTAAAGAAAAAATTTCGACAGGGAAAAACACAAAAAGGATGCTAGTATATGAGCAAAATTTGGAACCACAGGTGGGCGATAACACTTTCCGGACACTCACATTCTATCCACCACAACTACCTAGGCCTTTGCTTTCCCTTCCCTCCAGCCATGTTTTGTCAAAGAACGAGCAAATAAAAGTTAAGAAATATGATTTTGACTGCAACGTTAATTGGATTCAACGCTGATATATGCTTCTTAGACCATTCCCGTTGACGGGTGATTGCTGAGATCACGGATAGCCTAAAAACATGAATAAGAGGAAGCCGAGGCAAGGATTACCGTGATGTGGCGGATAACACATGAGTGTAAGAGAAATCGCGGGTTCGAAGCGCATCCGTGGTTTTAAGTTTTGCTCCTATCTCAGCATCCTTATTTTTGCATTTAACATCATACTTTGCCATGAAAACAGTAGGCAGGAAATAAGTTAAGATATCTAGTAACAGTACTACTTGTATGAATTATCCGCAATGACATGTAAGCACAACTGTATTTCTTTTGCAGAAATAACTTACCCGTACAAAAAATGACTCTCTGCACAGCGCTTGTATTGTGAGAAGGTGTGCCATCTTCAGGTATAACGCGTCGAAAATGCGTGCCTGTGAGGAAATCCTCGATAGGTGAACGAGCTAGTGGATGACGAAGCAATGACTTTGGAGACATAACAATGACAGGTTTACGGAATGGGAGTGTGACCTTAAAAGATTTGACAAATAAAAAAACAAGAATAAAAATAACGTTTGTTTAGCTACTATTCACAAATCGCGATCGTTCTTGGTACTTCGTATAAATAACGTCATCAATCTAAGGATTTTCAAAGCAATCGACTATTAAAAGAAAATGAAGCACCTGTCTTCGAAGAAGATGAAATATATTTGCTGGAGTAGTACAGTTGGCAACAATCCAATTTGTGTCGTGTAGCTGCTGGGCTTCGAATGTACCTCCGAATGCCACTTTCTGCAATATCACTATGCCATCACGCTTACACTGAATATCCAATGGGTATTAGATCTAAACATCTACATCAAGATCGATTTCATCGTCTTCGTTGCACATTTGAAGAAATCTTTCAGGACGAGCAGAAGAGTGTTCTGGTCCCATTCCTTCGTAACCATGAGGCAACAACATCACCAAACCAGACTGACGAATCCATTTCGACTGACCTATACACCAATTAGAATTCGCTACAGAACAACTTTTATGGAAATACTTTGTTGCCTCATAACGAAAAATTACTACTCATCAAGGGAATAAGTTTTAATATCTATTTAAATGACCCGACTAGACATTCCCAGATTCCAGCAGTTCTTTTACTCTATTCGTTGTCGCGCATCCGTCATTCACAAACATTTTCAGATTTTTACATGAGGTCTTCTCAACAGGCAGCTCTTCTCAGAGAAGGTTAATACCAATTCGTAGACTCTGGTAAAATACGACCAAATCAAGCCCTTAAGAACCTAGCGCTCAAAACTAGAACTTTTTTGCTTGTTTTCTAGATGCTTGTGTACCACCTCTTTTTCTGTCAATAATTCCAGTATTTTGATAATGTACAAGTATAAAATTAATAAAGAAGCACAAATCAAACTTTAACAATGATGTGGAAGCTACAAAATTTACAACTAACCGGAAGAAACAAATTGGTCGATCACGCACTGAGCAGTGTTGGCGAAATCACCGAACTGAGCCTCCCAAATGACCAATGAGTTTGGATCGACCATGGAATACCCTGAAATGTGGTCACGTACTGATGAAAGAAATAAGTCACAAATCAGCACCATTTTAAGAAGATATGACATACCAAGCTCAAATCCAAGAACGGCATATTCCGACAATGATGAGTTACATACAGTATATTCGGCTTGTCCTTCTTGGAGATCATTTAAGGGATTATATGTCTGAGAATTAGAAAAAGCATTAAAATCAATCATGAAATGTCATAAAAAGAACTCAGAGATGGATAAACAACCAATGTTTTTCTCAAAACATGTATTTGTCAAGCTGCATTAATTATTTCCTATTGATTAAAACTCTCATCGACGAAATTTCACCCAGCTAGTCCATCTTAAATGTAAGAATAATTCGGTTTGCAAATAACGAGGAGCCACCCAATGGTTTATCACCTCACCGTGGCTGGGAGGTGATCCTGGGTGTCGACCTGCGGTGTAGAGCAGGGGGACACCCCTTGGCAAGGTCTCCCTAGCTGTGGAATCTGGTGTTTCCACCAGGAAGCCCAGCTAAGAGTAAACCAATAACGGGTTCCGTCACCGTCCTGGCACTAAGCTAGGCACATGCTGGGAAATCTTGCGCTGATCCACAAGGGCTCGATTGTACGTGGTGACGACCTGGGACAGTCTTTGGTCTGGCTGCCGAGACCTCAGGAAGCCACAATGGCTAAGCCAACAAAACTCCCAAAAAATGGAAATTATGTCGTTGCCCGCACGACCAGTGAGGACGGGCCATCTAAGAATCCAACTAGGTAATAACGAGAAACGTCAATTACTTGTTCGTAGAATCTCCTTACCTTCTGGTCAACAAGTTGGTCATGCAAGACATGGTGTCTGTGCGAAAATGTCCCTCGTTCTACGTCTTGTCCGCTTAAGCGAACATGTGTGCCTTCTTTAAGAAGCGAACCAAATGCCAACGCCTCCCCACACGCCCAGTCGAGCTGCAAAATGATGGCAATACAAATAGTCTCTATATGTTGATGTTTTCAACTTACCGAATTTTCTTTTAGCATTTGCATTCGCCCTTTGAGGATCCTCTCAAGACCACGATGCAGGTGAAATCCTTCGGGGATCGAACTAAACTTTTCGATGATATGAGTGATGTTGGACTGGTCGATTCCAGTAGTAACAAGCTGTAAAAAGGAAAAATAGCATGTATTGTTGGATAAAAAATCAATTTTAATCCCAAGATTGACTTTCTATTAGAATTAATTTAAGAAATAAAAAACTAAGCAAGCAATGAGGAGCTAATTTTAAGCACCAATGCACCTTTTTGACCCACTTCAGGACGTCAGGAAAGGCGTTAATCATTCTGTGGTCGGCACAGCTACAACATAAAAGCATGGAAGTGCATACAAAAGGCCCCACCATAAAATCTTCGCTGATGTCACGTAAGATGACGCCTAGTCTAAAGCTTGTCAGGGATGTTCTGCTTTCTAAAAAGCAGACAGCAACTTTTCGACACCTAGAAGAATTGATGGGTTGGAAACATGGATCAATTGGAAGAAGCAAACTTGCTCTAGCGCTGTAGGGCACACATGGCATTCACAGTACTAGCATTATATATATATATATATATATATATATATATATATATAACGTTCTCGATATTCTTGTTGAGCAAACACGAGGTGTTACTTTATTCTTTATTCCGTTAAAGCTGACGTTTCGGCGGATTTCGCCTTCTTCAGAGCCTGGAAGGGTATATTGATTGGCAATTTACTAAGTCAAAGGCTACGATAACACATACAGAAAGATGAAAATCTGAATCGCAATCACACGATCAACAGTTTTTCGAAAAAACCCACCGTTTATTATGTGCTTTCCACTGAGTTATCGAAATGTTTGACTTAGTAAATTGCCTATCAATATACCCTTCCAGGCTCTGAAGAAGGCGAAATCTGCCGAAACGTCAGCTT
The DNA here is from genome assembly GCA_900624975.1 of Angiostrongylus costaricensis. Taxonomy (NCBI): domain Eukaryota; kingdom Metazoa; phylum Nematoda; class Chromadorea; order Rhabditida; family Metastrongylidae; genus Angiostrongylus; species Angiostrongylus costaricensis. The sequence goes on from UYYA01004461.1 coordinate 16,107, forward strand.
TAATGGAATAAAGAATAAAGTAGCACTTTGTGTTTGCTCAACAAGAATATCGAGAACTACTTGATCAATGCCGAGGTTAATATAAAGTAGGTCGTGGGAATTATATATATATATATATATATATATATATATATATATAATACATATACTACAAACAATATATATATATGAAATATATTCTCAATCCACGTCCATAATCCATGCGTTTCTCTCACAGAAGGACTTAAAGAGGGTTAATCGCAAGGCAACGTGGCGCGTCACCAGGTGGCGCATAATGGGCTAATCGCGGAGCGGCGATTTGACACCTGCCTTCTGTACTTACGAAGACACATTCATACACGCGTGCGTGTGTGCGTTCTTGTTTATGCAAATTCTACTCTACGAGTCAACTCGGCCTAACGCCTACAATCAAGTAACTGGAGAGTACATTGGAAGCAGTAAGGACTCGCCTCCAACAAATAAGCACTCCATCTAATCTAGGAGAGTCTGGTAAGCTACTAGTGCGTACATCCAACTCCCACGCTTTATGTAAGTATCAAACACTAAGAATAATAAAACAAAGAAGTCTCATTCCTCTAAAGCCTCATTCCCCCTAAAGAGCCTCTAATACGGCTGCATTGAGTAGGACGACTACGCAGACTGCTTCCACTCAGCGATCGTCCCAACGTTCACCTACGCAGCAGATATGCGAGCTGGTGTTTCATTCACTCAAAAACTCTGAGCATCCTGTAATATAACAGGAAGAGTTGACAACACAAGCACGAGAATGGCAGTGGAGTGAGTTCAAGAGAATATGAGTTCCACATGGGGGAACGAGCTACTATCATGAACTGATGTGCTTGCTGTTCTCGTCAAACAGATTCATAGACATATTCGTGACTGAATAAGGCTTAGATCACGGAATGGATTGTAAGAATGTCACTATGCTGGAAAAAGACCGCCATCATCATGGACCACGACGCGCGAGAAATAAGCGAAAGGGAAATGTGCTAGGGTATGCACTACTTTTGAATGCATGCCTTCCATGCAACCGAACCACCTATTTTCCAAAGGATGATTAACCTCTTTGAATATTACACATTGTAGAACAAAGGTTTAGTTGAAACCTTCAGAGGATCACGGCGCTTGAAGAAGTCGTCCCAGGGGGAGTCCAGCCAGTCACGGTTACGTACAAAAGTAACCTTCTGAGCGTTCTCATAGGCATCCTCGAGAATCTGACCGTACTTTGTGAGCTCATCCTATAAAAAGAGAAATCTGTGCAAATCTGATATCACTGGAAGCCAGAAAATTACTAGGAATAAAAAAGGGAAAAGAAAATTATTAGGGAGGAAAAAACTACGAACAAACCTTTACATACTGCTCATTCACAACACCCTCAGTGATAATGTGCTCTTGGTATTTTTCCAAAGCCGTCGGCATCTGCTTAATCTTTTGGTACATAAGTGGTTGGGTGAACATTGGCTCATCCAGTTCATTGTGACCATGTCTGTAATATGAAAAAGATTTGCAGTCATTATAAAAACGATCAGTTTTCCTTAGTGAAAACAACACATTAGTCCTCCTATCTCCTTTAATCACTCATGCAAAGAATTATGGAATCTTTTACCTTCTGTAGCACACCAAATCAATAATGACATCCTTTTTGAAAGTTTTTCGCCACTCGGAAGCAACGCTACAGACGTGCATCACAGCCTCAGGGTCGTCCACATTGACGTGAAATATCGGGCAACCGACAACGCGACCCACATCAGTGCAATATGGAGAGGAACTAAACATAATGCATTGAAATTTGATGACCCATGTAAGAGAAAGGTTAACATAGAAAAAAAAACAAGTACAAAAGGCGGTATGCAAAGGAAAACAACATAAAGAGAGTTACAAAGGTGGATCGCACGTAAGGAAAGATGTTATGACACCTGAACACTTAGTGAAACTCCATAACTGCTTTAACACATGCAGAAAGTAGGAATAATCATTGCTATGGAAGTTATTTTCTCCAAGTTTCGACAATCTTTCAAGCTTTTTCTTTCGTTTTACATGATCCAAAATATTTAGCAGATCTCGGCAGTTCTTCTAATCGATTTGTTTTTCTCGCATTCCCCATCCACGAAGTTCTAACTTCAGCGTGTGATTTCCGCTGCTGTTTGAGGATTTCTGATAATCTTTATGAATGCTGTTCAATGCTCTTTAACCGTTATTCTCCTTAGGCAAGCTGTTGTTACTTTTTAACTGGCATTTCCAGTTCCTTACCGAAGGAACTTGCCAATGCTTGCGGACAGGAAGCTTTTTCAAACGCATATGGCACCAATTCCCTAACACCTGACAGATTCGAGTCTTGGCTAGATAAGGACACAATCGAAAAAGGCCGTGGCGTGTATTATTGGACGGTATCTCTACTACTGCTGTACCCATCTATAGAGATTACTTCTTCAGACTTAACATAAAGAGAATAAAAAATGGAAATTAAGACCGGATTCTAAAGTACCGTGAGCTCCTTGGGTCTGTTGTGAATCCGATTTGATTGTTAACAACTATGTGTATGCATCCATGGGTTGTATAGCTTGGTAAATCGTCTAAATTGAACGTTTCCATCACCACCCCCTGCCCTGAGAACGCAGCGTCTCCGTGCATCAGAATTGCCATTGTACGATCACACTTCTTGTCGCCAGCATAGAACGATTCAGCGCGCACCTAGAAAAAAACCTACATGACTGGTTAAACCACTTCTACACTAGAGAAAAAAATTACACCTTCCCCATCACCACGGGATCCACAGCCTCCAGATGAGAGGGATTAGCCACCACAGCGATTTTCACTTTACGTTGAGATTGACGATTTAAACGTTCAATACACACACCCAGATGGTACTTTACATCTCCGGAACCTCGAAAAACAAAGTAACATTTCCAGTGGCAAAAGAAAAGACAAGAGGTGTACGTAAAGGATGAACGAACTAACCTTCATCAGCAGGTTCAAGAGTAGAGAACTGAGAAAGAATAGTAGAAAGCGGCTGCCGGCAGACATTAGCAAGCACGTTAAGACGTCCTCGATGAGGCATTCCAATGACGATTGAATCCACACCGAGATTTGAGGACGTATCGATAACCTGAAAGAATGATGCAAACTAGTAGATAAAAAGGATAAAGGATTAAGTTCTCGGCGCTGATCAATCCCTGACGGATGCGCTATACATTCGACTTCATTAAGCATCGTTTGGAGGTGATTGAATGCATATGTGGCCTTTACAATGACTCGCGGTGGCCTAGCGATGTATCCAGCCAGTGCTCTTATCCTCCCAGACAAGTCTGGTACCAGTTTTCCGACCCTGGAGGGACGCAAAGCTTGGTGAGCCATGGGCGCGAGGATCGATTCCACGTGTGTTGGAGGGCGCCTCCGACCACTGCGCCACACGCGCCCTAAACTAACTAATGAATATGGAAAAATTGAACGGGTATTAATCTACCTGCTTAATTGCAGGAATCAGAACTTCACATCCTTCCAGCCCGAACCTTTTCTCACTAGGCCACTTCTTAGCGAGGAATTCTTCAAACTTCGTAGAACGAATCAATCGCTTGAACAGTACCTGGACAGTAAATGAAAATTAGCCTCGTAGCTTTAGGAACGTTCACATGAATCTGCTGCAAATAGACACCCATAAAGAAGTGTAGAAGAAATAGAAAAACACCCGTGGAAAAAGTGGGATTCTTCACTAAATTGTGATTTACGAACCGGTTTTCAAACCAGTTCACGCGAAATTACAGAAGCACCACTTAAAATTCGATTCTTATCATGATGTAAAGACAAAAAGGTTAAACCCTTGAAAATCAATTAGAATTTTAACTACAGTGGGAATGATTTTAAACCAAACTAGTCTGAAATACCAACTACATTCTATTCAGTGTCCATCGAGGACAAAAAACCATTAAAACAACTAATCATTTTAAGTATTCTTGATAAAGGATAAAAGGATGACGCTCTCCGCGTTGACCAATCGCTGAAGGATGCCCCATACATTCGACTTCATTGGGCATCGTTGGAGGTGACTGAGTGCATATCTATATTTTACAATTAGATACACTCGCTTCTCGCTCTAGCGGCAGCCTAACGATGCATCGCGAGCCAGTGCTGCGTTTCTCCCAGACAAGCTTGGTACCAATTTGCCGGCCCAGGAGGAATGGAGGGCTTGGCGAGCCTGGAGCGCCAGGATCGACCTCATGTGTAGCACAGAGCGTTTCCGAAAACTGCGCCACACGTGCCTTTACCTCCTTGTATTCTTGATGCGAACAATTAACATACTATATCCATAACAGATCTTTTATACCTTTTTTTGATCATGCGACAATTCGGTAACACGGGGCGCTTCAAAATGTTGCCGTATCCACTCCTGCTGCTCGAGATTTGTCAGATGCATATATTCAATTCCAGTGGTTTTGCAATAAATATGCTAAATTTCGCACCAATTCAAAGTGGCTGAAGGACAGTATTTGATCCGGTATATATTCAACAAACCTTCAACCTATGAATGATCTCTTTAAGTGTTAGAGATATTTTGTCACCACCGATAAATGTAGTTGGTGGTAAAAGGAACTCCCTAAAATAAAGACGTGGTCAAGAACAAAATAAAACCTATGACCCTGCGAAAATAAACACAAAGATTCCCGTTTACCTGTCCAAGTCACGTTCTCCAAACCCGTAAAATGAGAGTTCGAGCTCTGGTGGAATAGTGTCATCGAGATCTACACTGTTTATCCCGAGTGGATCCAAATCGGCAATGTTATGTCCACGTGTCTAAAAGTTAAGAACAACATAGGGGAGAAAGGCTAATCGCATGCAGAAACGAAGTGACCTGATAACTTCTAATGAGAAGTTGAATTTTAAGGTGCTCCGAAATGGATTGTATTGACGTTGAAGCATCTAATCCAGGAGAGAGCATAGCTGCCATTCCGGACAAGTGTTGCGGCCTGAATTAAAACTATGAGGAACGCTTCCATTGAAGAGTCATCACTTTCTGAAGAAAAAACTTCATCGCGAAATAGCGTGATACAGCGCTCACAGATCGGAAACGACTTTCAAAAATGCTTTAACAAGATAATAAGCTATTACCTTTCCAAGCGAATAAATTCGCTCAGTAACTATGCCTAGCCATTACTAAACAACGGCTGAGAAAAAAGAACAATCAGCAACCAATATCAAACCTATCTACTGGAAGCTTTTTTCCTGTACGTCTTTTCAGTTCGATACTTGGATACATGGATGGCCCGTCCTCACTGGTTGTGCGGGCCCCAGCATAATTTCTTTTCTTTCGGAGTTCTGCTGGTTTAGCTATTGCGGCTCCCTGGAGTCCCAAGGTTAGCCCAGCCAAAGTCTGCCGCATATCTTCACCACCACAGGTAGTCGTTGCCCTTGTGGATCGGAGGGAGATTTGCCACCATGCGACTAACACCGTGGTGGATCCTGGTATTGGTTTTTTCTTAGCTGGACTTCTCAATGGAAACCCCGAAATCCTTCTCAGCTTAGGAGACCGTTTCAATTTAACAGAGAGGTAAAAATCTTCTATCGCAGGTGATTCTCGCTGTTCTTGTACTGCAATATTGAGAGATGTATATCCTCTGCTATTCTAATCTGGAAATCACATTTTTCCAATAACACAGCCCAGAATAGTACGCAATAGTACGTAAAACTATTCCAGTTGCTCGTTGAAATAGTAAATTTATTGCTTCATGAGATATAGAAAAAACTGCTTCTACCTATTTAATAAACTTACATAGCTGTAGCACCAGCGAACGGGACGCTCGCTATCGGAGACGATACCCCAGGAACACCTGCAGCGGCAAACGAAGTTGGTGGAGCTTGGTAGGCTTGACCCGGAGCAGCACCAGCTTCAACGTTTCTGAAGTACGCATCCCAGGATGCATGTACTGACTTGGAATCCTTCTTCCACGAATCATACATCTTGAACAGCACTTAGTTATTATAGTTTAGTATTGTTCCTATCAAAAAAACATCTAGAACAACAGGAATAGCGTTGTACTAGGAAGAAACCTGTTCAATGTAGAGGGAAGAAGTGGCATTCATAAATGGCTCTTGGTGCACTCCGGAAGCCGTCGACTGCTGACGGACCTTAAAACATACTTCAATGACCCTAATCCACAAGAGTTTTTTAAAAAATGTCCTCAAAAATTTTTAAAACTCTTTAATTCACTCGTACAGCATGGGTCAAATAATGACTAGGTTAAAATTATATGGCATGGATACTTGGGAGATACACTATATAGTACAAAACAAGAACGAAAGGATATAGATCTAGCAAGTTCACCCGAAACATTATCCCAAACAAATCCAAAAGTTACATCGGAAAAATCACTTGTGTCCTTCACCTGAAGTCCTACCGTATCAACACAACCTAACTAACACGTAGTTCTACAGAATGCGTTGTAGGAAGCTGTACAATTTAGGCAGTGCCAAACATTCTCTTTACCAAGTACACCACAGTAGGTGTTACCACACAATCGAGAAAGGTTTTCCCACTGAAAGAGAACAAATATGAATTCGAGATACAACATATTCGCGATAGCCTGCACCGTTACGTAATCGCTCAGGACACAACGGACAATTTATTTCAATGCACTTCCACTACGTTTCATTTCATTTTCTTAATTTCTTAAACCTTTTTTATCTATAACTTCTCCACTCAATCGGTTGCTTACCTATGACAGATACTTGCATGTGTGTTTTGACAAAGGGTATGACGAAAATGAAATAATTCACAACAGCTTTTTCGCACGAGACTTTTCTTTCAGCTGCATAAATTGTTAACGATGAGCATACAAAGGTCATATATGGCAGCAGCACCTCACAACGGCTTACCGCATGATCGTGGTTGGGAGGTGTTCCTGGGTGTTGGCCTGAGATGCATAGCGAAAAGATTCATCTCCCCAGCAGGGTTTCCCACGATAAGAAGGACACCGGTGTTTCCATCAGGAAAGTCAACTAACGTAAACTAATTCCTGGATCCAATGTTTTTCATCAATAAGCAGACACGAGGTTGTTAATATAGAATTTATTAGAACACAATTGCTGACGTTTCGGCGGTTTCGCCTTCTTCAGAGCCTGGAAAGGCCAAATTGAGATGCGATCTACTCAGCCAAACACTTTCATAACCCTAGCAGATAAAACTTGATAAATCGATTTGTGTTCGCATAAGAAACAGCTTCATTCAAACACCTACCGTTTATTTGTCGTAAGTATTTAAGTTAGTTGGTGGATAGCCGCCGCACAGAGTAATACATGGTCGATAACTGGGTCCATGTCAGATCATTGGATCAGCCTGAGGTATGGCGCTAGGTCACGCGTGATGACAAGACACTCCTCCTTGCGGTTCATTTTTGAATTTTTGGCATTGATCCAAAACGCTTCAAGAGTTTTTCGCGCTGATGTTTTCGATTCCTGCGTAAGGATAGTGACTCCTACCTCAAAATCTTCTCCGTTGTGTTCTTGCATCCTATGCGCGCCTAGTGGAGTATTGTGTTTTAGTTATGAAAGTGTTTGGCTGAGTAGATCGCATCTCAATTTGGCCTTTCCAGGCTCTGAAGAAGGCGAAACCGCCGAAACGTCAGCAATTGTGTTCTAATAAATTCTATATTAACAACCTCGTGTCTGCTTATTGATGAAAAACATTGAATTATCAATTNCCCTAGCAGATAAAACTTGATAAATCGATTTGTGTTCGCATAAGAAACAGCTTCATTCAAACACCTACCGTTTATTTGTCGTAAGTATTTAAGTTAGTTGGTGGATAGCCGCCGCACAGAGTAATACATGGTCGATAACTGGGTCCATGTCAGATCATTGGATCAGCCTGAGGTATGGCGCTAGGTCACGCGTGATGACAAGACACTCCTCCTTGCGGTTCATTTTTGAATTTTTGGCATTGATCCAAAACGCTTCAAGAGTTTTTCGCGCTGATGTTTTCGATTCCTGCGTAAGGATAGTGACTCCTACCTCAAAATCTTCTCCGTTGTGTTCTTGCATCCTATGCGCGCCTAGTGGAGTATTGTGTTTTAAAAATGAAAGTGTTTGGCTGAGTAGATCGCATCTCAATTTGGCCTTTCCAGGCTCTGAAGAAGGCGAAACCGCCGAAACGTCAGCAATTGTGTTCTAATAAATTCTATATTAACAACCTCGTGTCTGCTTATTGATGAAAAACATTGAATTATCAATTAATGCCGAGGTTAACAGAAAGTCGGTCATGGTAATTCCTGGATCCACCACCGTTCTGGTATCAAACTAGTCGCATGGTGGGAAATCTCCCTCTGATCCGACTGCCTATGGTGGTGACGACTTAGCTGTCCTCGGAACTCCAGGAAACCACAGTCACTAAACCAGCAAAACTCCAAGAAAATAGAAGTTGTGCTGGCTCCCGCACAACTAATGAGGAGAGGCCATCCAAGTATATATGGCAACAAGAGTACCAAGAGTAGAAGAGTGTACGGAAGACATCTCTACTGCACAAATGCAAATACGTGAGTCTCGCGGCGACTACCTCTGAATTTCGTATTTTCAAATACGTGAGTCTCGCGGCGACTACCTCTGAATTTCGTAATTTCGTATTGACGGGGTAGCGAGAAAAACCTTTGATGACGAGAAAGACACTTCATGTCTTTTTTTCTGAATTTCTTTTCCTCCAATAGCACTTTAAAGCAGAAACAAAGACGTCAAAGATCTGCATATGCTTCAATGGGTTGCATACAATGCATAAGGTGGCAAATACGAGCGATGGAAAACGAGAACAATATATCTTGGCATTGATCGGTCCTACAAGGATGCGATATACATTCGACTCATCTAAAAGGATCACTAAGCATCGAAAAGATTGACTGAATTCATAAATGGCCCATACAATGACTTGAAGGAACTTATAGATGTATCAATTATTTTTATATTTTCAGATATTCCTGCAGAAAATTTGCCATGCTCAGGAATGCTGACGGCATGGTTAGACCACCACTCGATATTGACCAGGTGCGTAGTGCATGGCATCTCTAAGAACTGTAATACACAGGCTCTGAACTTATATCGTATTATTTCAATTTCAATAGTCAGACGGCCTAATCTGTCCGGCGACTGATTCAACTCCCTGCCGAGCTCACCAACAACCGGTCCCTTCCTTCGGGGTCGGAAAAGTGCTACCACACATGTCTGCGACAGGATCACTCTCTCCAATCCACGTGGGAACGCACAATCACAGCTATCTCAGGAATCCAGGAAGAATTGACTCATCCAGCAATCAACGACATTCGTGAAAGAGATGAGAAATCCTCAAGAAGCATCTGAACCCATGCGCAAAATGATATCAAAGAACTGTGTGAATGGCAGATGCGAATGATTTCGAATTCTAATTCAAGAAGTGTTGAGATTCTCACAGTATGCATGATACATGTAATGTCGGCCATTCAATAGAAAAAAATATACGTCGATTTCCAACACTCTAACACATTGGCGAGTATGATGGATTCTGTATGGAATTGAGGACCCGAAAAACTTCTAGAAGTAACCTCTAACTTTTACCGCTCTGGATGTATAAATTTTTCCGAGATGTTATAGCTGCTCGAATTTTTTAAACTGCAAAAAATGGTAATAACACTCTACCGTAATCGTGACAACTCACACGTACTGAAATCACACTTCTTCGCACTAAGAAGAAATACTTTTTTATGGTCGAGATATTCTATGCATACGAGGAAACAAATTTTAAAAAATGGATTTAAAAAATGTAAAAAAAAATGGAAGTGAGAATTCCACCATGGTTAGAGTAAGAAAGTTTGCATATTATTTATAAAGACAGCAACAATTTTTAGTTTCATCAATAAAGTTCCCCATTATCAAAAATGGATTTGTTTAAAGTTGAAAAGTTAAATAACTTCTTGCCCGGCACACGTAGAATCAATGCATATTAGTGAGAATATGTTAAACAACTGGATACCTGTTCGCATATACTTCAAGCATCATTATAGTTCCCTGTATTTTTGTTGAGCAAACACAAGGTGTTATTTTATTTTTTTAATTTCCGAACAAACTGATGTTTCGACGGATTCGTCGTCCTGAAAGCCCGGAAGGGCGAAGTTGACCACTAAACATTGGCTGGGTATATTGAGGTGTTACTTTATTTCTTTATTTACGAACAAGTTGACATCTCAGTGAGCTCGTCTTCTTCAGAACCTCGAAAGGTCAAGCTGACCGCTAAATTTGGCTGGATAGATTGTAGTCAACTTGACCCTTCTAGGCTCTGAGGAAGGCGAATCACCCGAAACGTCAGCTTGCTCGTAAATAAAGAAATAAAATAACACCTCGTCTTTGCTCAACAAGAATGTAAAGAATTGTTCGATCATTGCCGAAGCTAATATAAAGTTGGTTGTAGGAATTACTAAAGACATCACTACAGTGTTCCATGAAATGTGTAGTACCTGAACTGTTGGCGAAAGAACCAGATTCCTAGCATTTCTGGCCACTGTCGAGGTGCTGAGAACGGCGGTAGCGGCCGCCCTGCTTGGTGACGCCAGACGACGAAGTAAGCCTGCACGATGCATCCAACTGATATGTAGGGACCCAAATTTAACCTAAACCGTAGGTTCTTAGAAGAGAAATGTGGATGTAAAAAGTCCAACTGAAAATAACAACATTAAAGACACAAAAGAAACAGTCATACACGTCATACTGTCCTACGCTGTGGAAAGATGTTCAATTACAGAAAAAAAAGAGGATATCCGAAACAGTTAGACCATTACACTTTCTTAAATCGCGAGAATTAAAAAGCCCAGTGTGACGCAAAAACCGTATAATCTGAGGACATTTTAGCAAGAATAATTTAAAAGGCTACCATAGTGATCTCCTAAAATAGTCTTCTGACGCAAACCCAAGGCACCACGCATGTCGTCAGTCGCAATGAGAGTTTAAGGGCATGAAAGCGAATTTCTCAATGGTCGTTCTGATACATTTTCGAGTCCAATCCATAGGTTTCATTAAACTACCGAAACTAGTACTGTGCTCTTCTTTGCTGATATAAGTAAAGAACATGTAGTAGAAAAAAACTAACAGCTGTAGTGACTGAGGTCACACGACAGTCACAAACGGCAAAGAACCAGCAATGAAACGTTCAATTTCATGTCGCTTTCGCATGGGATGGCGCCTATTTTCGCCCGCTCACCGATGTGGATCAAGCCATGATTGGGTCATTCCGGCTAAGGCGCACCTCAACAAATGGCCCCGACCTTTTTGATTTACTTTTCGTTCAATAATTCGCTGTTTCCGTGTTCTTTCTGTGATTTGTGATGAAAGAAGAAAATTCGTCCTCCAAACAGCTACATTGCTGTAAGCTTTCAGTAGGGCCATGTAAGATATGCAAAGCACATTTCAATGCTTCTTCTTGTGTCTTTGCAACTGTAAATTCCACATGATGAATGACAGGACTCCCGGCTTAAATAAATCTCCGAGGGACGCGCTATGCATTTGACTGCATTAAGCATCATTAGAGGTGACTGAATGCATATCTGGCATATGAAATGACTTGCAGTGTCCTACCGGTGTATCAAGTTAGCACTGCTATCCCCATAAAAAATTCTGGTCTAGATTTTCTGACTGTGAGGGATGGAAGGCTTGGTGAGTCTGGGGGTGTCGCACCAATTACCTCGTGTATATTACGGGTCACCATTAATCACTGCGCTACACGCGCCGCATGCACGCTAAGGACAATAACAGCCATTGGACATAGAACACATAACTAGTTAGAATTTGACTTATACACGCTCAAATAATTTCGATGCAAAAGAAATACAGTTCATTTTCCATGGACTCATCAAAAGCGGACAGATGGGATGTATTGTGGTAACCGCTGACAAAGAATCAGAAGCGTCTTACAAAATGAGGACAAAGACCATACAGTAAGGTGGTCCGTTATGATGGTGGGTGGTCAGACAAGGCAATATCCTACAGCCGTTGTATTTAATGATATGATAGTCAATTTGGAGTGGACTGGTCATTCGTGCACAGCCACACTATTTTCAAATATTGCTTATGGATCAGATTTCGGAACTTGCTATAAATACCAACAGATACCGACAAGAAAAAGACGATGAGTGATTGAAACCGAAAAACGTTCAAAAGATGGAAAGATTCAGTGGTCTGTGCGTCGTAGGTATCCTTCAAGATCATCTGCGTTTTCTTCCTTTCTTTCCAAACACTCTCAATTCTCGTGGGTGATAAAAAACGAACTTGCGCAGCATTCAACCGCGATGATGTCTTGGTAACCGGTTTCGCAGAATATTTATTTTAATTGCAACGAGAAGAACAACTCACAGCCGTAGAGACGATCAAGATATTCGCCGGTTTTTGTCTTAAGGTAGGAAACATTGGTCCGGAACGTCTGCTACATTATTGGAGTTGGAATGCTGCTTATACATCCAATTTTCTTCCGACACACCTCATTCAAATTCAAACAGAGTTTTCAAAAGCTGTTGAGCTACCTCCATTTACAGCACAATACGAAATTATTCTCTTCAATGATTTACCATCTTATCGTAGCGATAAAGTTCCATTAAGTTTCAAACTTTAATGTGTAAGTACGGTAGATCTGAGAGTACTCGCTGCGGGATACAGATCGGGATAGGCGGACGAATTTGTCTAAACAAGGTCTCCTGTAAATTATTAAACGTAGAATAAAGCTCTCCTCCGTTGATGATTTTCATACCATATGTGCTGGATATAGTTTGGAATGACTATAGTTCAGTGCAGAAAAAACAAACAGCCGAAAAGAAAATGAAACAACTACTATTCAAGCACAGACTAAGCAAATAGCAAAAGTGGAGCTCACGACATATACCATCACTAGGATGTGGCTCGCAACTATTATTTTAACAGATCAATATACAAAAACGATGTCATAATATTCAAAGCTAATGCTAGCTCCTAGATGACTTGTCGCATCACCATGACAGCGCTCTTGGGGGTCGAACGGTGAAGTGCAACAAGGTCTGCACACTAATGACTTAATCAACGTGAGAAATAATTTAACAACTACGCTCGGAAGTTCGAACGAGAACATTTTACTACCAAAAATTCTAGCCCTCCTGGAAGAACACTGTTTGAAAAGCATGCCTTCCTCCTATCCACAAAAGTCGTAGCAGACTTTTACGCCGACAAAGGAAAGTCGTAGCACGATTATCCTGAATGCTCAGGAAGAAAACTTGTTACACTAGCGAAATACTTTTGTAACGCAAATTCTTCACTATGTGTGAAAACGGGTGAATGTCAAGCGAAGTCAAGCATACATCTTACGTAAAGCTTCAGACTAAAGAACAACGAAGTGATTGTGGTACAGACAGCAGTATAAATTCAAATGAAAGAAAATTTTTCTTATAAACGCCGCGACACGAGCGTAGTTGGAGTTTACTTCAAGAATTGGATAAAGTTTATATATGAGCGGATGAATAGTAATCACTTCAATTTCCATTTAAAAGAGTATCCTTCGGTAAAAGGTATGTGTGCGGCTGATCCGGATCTACCATGAACGCTGACTACATTTATAGCTGACTTGCTCAATATCCCGGGATATGTGTTGGGGCTTATTTGCAGAGGGCGAGCGCCTCACATGTACTCCTCGGACACAACTGCACTTCTTTGGCCAATCGATTTGTAGGATACGATCCACATAAACGTGAGGATACCTAAGTAATCATAAGTGATATCATGAGTATAGGGAAGTTGTAAGTCAATGCAGCGCGGGAGATATGAGAGCCCACTCCGCGAATGCGGTTGTGACTTCAAAGAGATATCATAATTGGTGAATGCTGCTCTACATTTGCTACGATCGATAGAATTTGCATTTCTTTTACTTACCCAACTTTCTAAGTTACAGTGTTGTTGGGAGCGCAGGTGTTTTAGTGAAGAATTCTTCAATATGTCTGTTTCAAATCGTCTACAAGCTAAAATTGATAGTGAATAGACTCCAGATAACCAAGTATCCTCAGCAACTGGGAATATTTAAAGCCACACTGATGACGACTCCTGTCTTCTCTATCATGAATGCATAATGCTACGATATGACTTAATAGGAGTGAAAACTTCTACAACCGATTTTTCTACCATTCTTGTGAGGTGTTGGCTAAGCTTTAGTATATCTGAAAACCTTCTTCGACCAACAGGTTATGAAGGTTGATAATCTTGTGATTCATTAATCTCACAGTTCATTGACCTTTGGTGGTCCAATATGATACTGGCTGTTTTGATTGCTCGCGTTGATATACAAAGATCATTCTGATGTAAATCGCTACATCTTATTAGAAAACATTTCAGGTGTATAAGATTTCCATTTTGAACCCCAGCTAAGAGTGACTAGTTTCTTCATGAGTTTGACAAGTTGTTGACTAATAACAATTTGCCCCCACAATGCCGTATCACTTCATCGTGGTTACTCGTTGTTTCTTGATGTCGAACTGCGATGTATAGCAGTTCTTCACATCAGCGTCAGTTAGGTTGAGTAGTTCGGCACTTCTACCCGAACACTCCGTTAACACTAAATCAACGCCTCATGGCGGATCCCAGTAAGCTCTTCTCGGTTAGCTCGTCGTCAACAACTGTTGAGATAGTGTTAAGCCAAAAGTATGATGCCTTTGACGTCCCTCCAGAGAATGGAGTGTTTGAGTGCAAGAAGGACAAGTAATTTTAAGCGTGCGCCTAAAATTTACAGTGCGATAATTAGCCGGAAGTAATGTTACTGGTTAAAGCCGTCTCTAGAATCCTCCAGTTGAAATTAAGCAATTTCGTAAACGCTTTTTGGCAGGGAACTACCCCTAGAAACCTAAGGTTTAACTCCCTTCTTAAGCTCAGTGTTTTATGTCAAATACTGTTACATTTAACATGCACCCGCCAGAACGAGGCACGTGTAGCGCAGTGCTCGGAAGCGCTGAGCAATACACATGGCATCGATCCCCGCGCCCAAGGCCTACCTACCTTTCCATCCCTCTAGGGCCGGCAAATTGGTAGAAGACCCCTGTCTGGGAGGATAGCAACACTGGTACGATACATCGGCAGACCACTGCGAGTCATTGTAAAGGCCATATATGCATTCATTCACTTTCAAACAATGCTTAATGAGGACAAATGCACGGCGCATCGCTAAGGAACTGATCAACGCCGAGAGTTTTATCCTTCTCTCTCTTACCAGCCTAGACATAAGCATTTCTTTCGAATAATGGAATATCTTACACAACTAATAAAAACTACTACAGTTGTACACACTAGGTATAACGCCCAGTGTTCTGTTAATTTGTCATACATGAAGAGCATGGACAATTTATTTCAATTAAAGGGTGAGTCTAACACATTACTATGGTATGCACTAAATTCAATACATACACTGCCGAAGACAACCTATCCTCTCCGTTCGTTTAAACAAACATTTATGGCTTGCGCCAAGCCACTAGGATTTCTTCAGGATACAAGCAACTTCTGTAACGATAGTGGCTCCTGCAATTAATCGACAGACCGACTGAAAACGATGTAAAAAGCCGATCCGATGATTCATATGAATACTTCGACAGCTTGTACATCTGAATTTGGCGCCCCAAAATCACAATTCTTTTTCCTCTTGGTTGCAGCATTCGCTCATGAAGACAACTGCCACCTACAGGTACGTATAGTCCTTAGCTGTTGAACTAGATCAACCATGATGAGTGAACCACCCAATGGTTTACCGCCTCATCGTGGCTGGGAGGTGTTCGTGGATGTCAGACTGCGATGTACAGCGGGGGAACTCATCCCTCTGGCAGGGTCTCCCAAGCTGAGGAGTCCGGTGTTTCCATCAGGAAACCTAGCTAAGAGTAAACCAATGTCGGGATCCACTACCGTCCTGGTATCAAAATCGCATGGTGGCAAATTTCCCTCTGATCCACAAGGGCTGCGACTGCCTGTCGTGGTGACGACGTGTGGCAGACTTTGGCCCGGCTGCCCTCAGGATTCCAAGGAACCACAGTGGCTTAACCAGCAAATCTCCGAAAAATGGTGATTATGCTGGGGGCCGCACAACTAGTGAAGACGGGCCATTCAGGTATCAAGTATCAAGTAACTATGGTGAGCTAACACAAGGGGCGACCACTTTCACCTGTCTTGTAAGAAGGGTTAAGATGATTTTGCTCCACGCGTACTCCGGCAAATCACAATGACGAAATACTTGTTGGATTCCTAAACTATGAGGACTAATTTGGTATTGTTTTAGAGTAATACAGTCCAAAAGATATTCATCGGTGAGTTGTGCTAGGGATTCCCTACGAAATTGAAGTGTCAGCTGACGTCCCACATAGAGGCATAACACGTAGGCTTGACATTACTGAATCGGTCGAGTCCTTCAATACCTCTAAGGACAGCCCACCCTGCTTTCGGTAACCTTCTGAATTGGCCTTTCTCCTGTTATTCAATTACACCAGACTGCCTCGATAGATATTAAACTCTGCAACTATAGCCTCATCCTTTAATTTGTTCTCCATCCTACTAGTGATCATTTTTTTTGTAAACAACGTCTTCCTCCCAACCGTCTCATTATGACTAGGAGGTGTTCCTGGTGTCGTGCTGCGATGTACAGCGAGTGGATGGATTCATCCCCTGGCAGAGTCTTCCAAGCTGAGAAGGAGCTCGCGCGCGTCTATCGGGAAGCCCAGCTGAGAGTAAACCAAAACCAGGATCCACCACCGTACTGATATCAAACAGTTGCATGATGGCCAATCTCCCTCTAATCCACAAGGGATACGACTGACTGTGGTGGTGACGAGCTGGGACAGACTTTGCCCAGACTGCCCTCGGGACTCCAAGGAACCACAACGGCTGAACCAGCAAATCTCGGGAGCATGGAAATCATGCTGCAGTCCACACAACCAGTAAAGACGGGCCATGCAAGTAAGTATCCAGGTAAACAACGCCTTCTTTCAGTATATTCACACTACTACTGTTTTCCTTAAGTCTTGAGACATTGTCACTGTCTCAATAATATATCTCGAAGCGAAGAAAAAATTGAGGCTAAAGAGCGGCCGTTCATAGACTGATGTGTACTTTTTGACACTATGTACACATTGTGTCATCCATGTCACTGCGCTTGAGGGTTTAGCGAAAAACTACCGACTCTTGTTAGCTTATATGTAAACATCTAAAATGTATATGAAAACTGGAACATCTATGTGGAAACTGCTGACTGTGTGTAAAAAGTGTAAGGATTTCTGGTCTAGGTTGCACATGTAAAGGAGTGAACTGGTAAATTGGAGGTTTGAGATTGCCAAAGAAGACAACGTTAAACACCAGCGAACAGCCAAGAGAACAAGAGCTCAGGATCGTTTTCGAAAATGCATTGTATGATGCAACACCGATGTACGTGCAATTTGTGGACGTACAACCCTTCCAAGTACAATCAGCACTTTTGGTGACGTTGATAACCACACTATACTTAAGTGACCACTATACTTAGTTGATACTTGAATGGCCCGTCCTCACTGGTTCTGCGAACCCCAACAAAATCTCCGTTTTTCGGAAATTTGCTGCTTAAGCCATTATGGTTCCCTGGAATCCCGAGTTCAGGCTGGCCAAAGTCTGCCCCAGGTCTTCACCACCACAGGAAATCTCAGCTTATGTGGATCAAAGGGAGACTTGCCACCAAGCGAGTTTGATACCAGGACGGTGGTGGATCCTGGTATTGGCTTACTCTTAGCTAGACTTCCTGATGGAAACGCAGAACTCTTTCTCAGCTTGAGAGACTCGGCCAGGGGATGAATCACCCGCTGTACATCGCAATCCGGCGCCCAGGAACACCTCCCAGCCACGATGAGGCGGTAAAGACTACTATATCAGAATTTTTTGCAAAGTTCTCTAGTAGCGGGTTATAATCTCATATACTCGCAAAGTATCCATAAGTGTCACGAAGTACAGCAAGACTGCCAAACTTGTCCCAGAAACTGTTTTTAGTAAAATTTGAAGTGTAAGAACAGTTCCTCTAGTACGACCTATGGGCCACAGATCTGTGTTCGATAAGCTATAATAAAACCAATAGTTGTCACAAAAAAGTTTTAGACGGCAAAATAAAACACCGAAAACAGAATGCATCGCATAGAACCATACCGCCCATATTGGCCCAACATGTGATTGTACGCAATGCACAACGTCAGTTATGTTTTAGTCAGAGTTACAGCGTAACTATATCACACGAATTTCGTCTTCCTACATAACAGAAGACCTAACCCGCCTATAATTTCTCCACTACTCGCGAGCGGTTTTGAACGATCCATCTTATTCGACAGTGATTGGAATATGTGAATGCTGCTCAAGTGTCCATAGGACGTTATTGATCGCTCAGTATATTCGTCGACAATGCCAGCTGTGACATGTTTGAACTATTAAACATCATTTTCAGCAATATATGAGAAAATGGGCAACGAATGCATTCGCACCAAGTCCAAATTGCGGAAACCTAGAGACCTCATGCAACAACGTACGAATATGCACCTGCAACTTAATCTCTGATAATATTAAAGAATACTTTTCCATATATTTTAAGACTGCTCAGCTTACACGAGGTTGTTGTGAAATCTTTCTTCGGCCGACGTTTCGAAGCGTTCTTCTTCTTCAGAGCCGATTTATCAAAGTCGGGTGTCCACATCCATTCGTTCACGTGATTCAACTCACCGTAGTCGTGTCGAGTTAAATTTTCTGGACTGGATTCGGTGACTCTCATCCGCGCAGTGCCCCACTCTAGAAGATACGACTTCACACGACTACACGGATAACTGCGGACAATCCGCTCAGACTAATTGGCTCCGAGGAAGACGAGGTAACAACCTCGTGCAAGCTGACCAATCTTGAAAGGTACCAAACAAGAGTATTCTACAAAGGAAACTCGGTATTCATCCGAATCTCCTCGACCGAATATTTTTCGTGTTGGTAGAAAATTAAACACCGAATTCAACGATACGAATAGTTGGCTAGAGAAAGCGTTCAAAAGTCGTACAAACTGCAAATAAAAGCTCACCGACAGGGTGGAGGGAATGTGCGATCAAAGTGAACATGTTCTCATAAACAAGATCTGATAATGCAATGATTACTTCAAAACTGAAATTATCGGATCTACTCAAGAAAAATAATTTGTGCCTACCTCTACTCCCGCCCAACGGTTTACCGCCCCATTGTGGTTGAGAGGTATTCCTGGGTATAAGGCTGCGATGTACAGCTGAGGGATTCACTACCTTAGCAAGGCCTCCCAAGCTGAGAATAAGACTGGAGTTTTCATCTGGAAGTCCAGCTAAAAATAACCCAGTACCAGGATCCACCACCGTCCTAGCATCAAACTAGTCGCATGGTAGCAAATCTTCCTGTTATCCAAAAGGGCTGCGACTGCCTGTGGTGGTGCTGACCTGGGGCAGATTTTGGCGACGCTGCCCTCGGGACTACTAGAGAACCACAGTAGCTAAATAGTAAATCTCCAAAGAATGGAGATTATGTTGGGGCCTCTGCAAGTATCCAAGTGGGTAAGTAAGTAAGTACCACTACTCCAAGCGATAAATCTCCTTTGAATAATGTTTACCAAAGACCACAGGCCTAGCATAGGAACAGTAATATCACACGGATTGTTGGGTGTAATGCGAATCGTCCCGAAGATCCTTTAGATATAAATGAAGAACGAGAAAGATAAACTAATAAAAAACATTGATAGCATTGAAATTCATGTCAAATTAGAAAATGAACAAACACGAGAGGACCAGAAAGAAAGTTTCGAAACTAAGAAATCGGACAGAGGATGATTTATTTCGATTTCGCAACGAACAAGCTGGATAGCATGGATGTAGGAAATGTCAGACGATCAATACTCGCAGCGAATGTGGTGCGCCATGACGTCACGGATATGACGACACTGTCAACACTGGATGAAACCCTAGTAACAGGAACTAGTGAGAATCAAAACAGCACAATCCGCTTGTTAGTAGCAGATTTACCTGTCTAACTGCTGATAAGGTGTTATCAGAATCAACTTCGTGAACAGCAATGTTGCAAAACACGCCTACAACACAGAAACCAAGACGGAAACACTAACACTGGAAAAACTACGTTTGATGCTCGTGAATTCGGATATCAACAGCAAAGTTATTTCTGTGGTGAAGTGGACGAAATTGTGCGTGTTTAAACAACGTCTGGTCGCAAATACACCATTCACCGAGGCGGTCAAGTGGTTAAGACTGAAAATCAGGGACAGCCATCTTTCACAATAAGGAGTTCTCGTTGATCTCGCCGCTAATTATAAAATTTGCTGATTTTGGATAGGTAGAGACGAAGGGTTGATGTCCTCTTGTGGTTTTTGCTACCACATATCCATTCCCAAAATAAAGTCGCTCTGAGGATCTGATCGTAACTTATCAAAAACAAGAAAGAAAATCCGTAGTGGTGTTTGTGAAACATGGTGAAATCGAGGATTATGATCGGAACAGAGCGATATGTCAAGACTGCTTATGAGAAGGGTCCCGGTCAATGGCATGAAGCGATCAAGAAGCAAAGGCACTTTCCGAACAGCCGCCTCAAACCATTCGATCGATATGAGGTGAAGCACGACTAGCAGGTGGGAAGAGGAGAGAAGACCCACGCAATCATGCAAAGAGGAACAAACGGCCTCGGGATGGACGGAGACGAGGGCATGAGCAGACCAACTCAACCGAACAAACAGTGGCCTGAGAAGTTCTATATATTACACTATGAACTTCATGATAAGTCTTACGTACTCCCTTTCTCCATCAAATGGCTACCTTAAATGGAACGGTAGGAAGAGATCTTCGCTGATACCGTACTTATTCCTCTGGAAGTTCTTACAGTAAACTTTCCAGAAATGGTAATTTGAAAAGTGTTTGGAAAACGGGAAATTGTACGGACAACAGTTGCAAACACAGGTCTGCAGTAATAGCCACAATATACTTGGATATTTGGATAGCCCGCCCTCACTGGTTGTACTGATCCCACCATAATCTCCATTTTTGGGTGCTTTGCTGGTTTAGCCGTTATGGTTCCCTGGAGTACCGAGGCTAGCCAGGACAAAGTCTGCCCCAGTTCGTCCCCACCACAGGCATTCTCCGCTCTTGTGGATCAGAGGGAGATTTACTTTGATACTAAGACGGTGGTGAACCCTTGTATTGATTTACTTTTAGCTAGGCTTCCTGATAGAAACGCCAGACCCCTTCTCAGCTTGGAAGATCCTGCCAGGTGGATGAATCCCTCCGCTCTACATCGCAGTGCGATACCCACGAACACCTAGCCACGATGAGGCGGTAAACCGTAGGGAGGTATAATATTACGCATATATGATATATATATATATATATATATATATATATACGGCATACTTTTTGGGTGTTCGCTTTGCTGCTTCTCTGTTGCAGCTTTTGCAATTATTTGGTAGATTATACAGTGTTTTATTGTGGTTTTCATCCAGGAAAAGTTCTATCTTGCACTTATATATGTATAGAATGAGCCGTGCCCAAACTAACCAGGAGCTTTGACGCAGCTCTGGGCCTACCAAATCCTTTTTGGAATCCCTCCGAGATCGAATTCTGGTGCCAGACTTATCTGATACCTAAACATTCACTCTAATCCATGTGAGAACGTCGAACACGCTATTTCAGGATGCTGGAGAGAACTGACTCAACGTCATTCAACGACATTGATAACTAATACGGAAATCCTCAAGCAACTACACTAACCTGGTTTGCAAACAGCTACCGAAGAGCTTTATGAATGGTGGATGCGAGAAAACAAATCGAATGCAAGTGCCGAGATGTACACATTGTGATATATATAGTATCCGGCCATGTAAAAAAAAACTTCGTATCACTTATAGAAGTTGACCAGATACGAACAACAATGTGACTTGGTGGTGCACCAGTTTTTTCCATCATATAAAACAGTGGGATATGTCTCCTAAACCATGAAAAACGCAGAACAGGGAGAAGGGAGGTGGAGGGGGTGGGTAGTGGCACCTAAGATGTGAAGGAAAACACTTTCATTTTAACAAGTTGGCCATTGGAAAGATACCGTTCTCGATAATACGAGCACATTACGCTTCCATGTGAATTCTGGGCGGTTGGTCATCACGCAACATACTCAGTGGAAGCCTAGTAGAAAGCGACTCTGAGGAAGACGAAATCCGCCGAAACGTCAGCTTATTCATGAATAAAGAATAAAAATAATACCTCGAGTTTACTCAACAAGAATACGAAGAATCACCAAGAGACATCTTTTTCCAGAAACACTCGGGCTTATACGTCGGCGTGGAAACGCACGAACTACAGGAAACTGCCAGTCGACGTCCAAACTTGCAAAACAATACAGACAAGCAAAAAAAAGCAGATCTGAAAGGGAGAGAAACAGCAGTGAAGGTCGAAATTGCAGAGGCTGGGAACGCAAAGCCCACTGAAAGTTCGCCAATTACAAAACCAAGATGACTGCGCTTCGACGCCCAAATGGAACAGTTAAAGCTCACAGGAAGAAAATGGAGAAAACCATTCACGTTTACTTTAAAGCTCCCAGGAAGGTAATGGAGAAAACCATTCACGATTACTACTCAGATCTCTTCAGTAGCCACGTCATACTATCCTCATATGAAATAAAGGAGGATGGTTATGTGGTACTACCCAAGATCAAACTCTACCATGCCCGGACAGGATAAGATCTGAGCACCTGAAGAACATACCTCCAGTACACAGAAACATATTGGCTCAGCTCTTCACACGTTACTTGTCTGAATGCAAGTTCCCTACTCAGTGGAAGACCAGCAAGACCATACTATCGTTAAAGAAGGGTGACCTCCATGACATTAGTAATTATCGCCCAATCTCTTAATAACTCGAAAGACCGACTTTCTATAAACCTCGGCATAGATAGTTGATATATTTATTTATGTGATCTTATAAACTGATCTTCTTAAGCTGACGCAAGGTTGGTACAGATCTTCGTTGTCGTTGTCGTTGTTTTTGATGTTATTGAACGATGGCTGACGTTTCGGCGACTTCGCCTTCCTCAGAGCCTGGACATACTTTAGGAAAGTAGGATCCCCTTTAAGCTGCCCTTCATATCAAATGAAGTAAGTCACGCCATTAAAAAGTGCTTAAGAAAAAGTGGTCTTGAAAATTATGTAACGATTATTGACATCCCACCCAATACCCTACGACGCCAGTTAGTTCGAAACCGTCTCCATGATCGTTTGTGCAGCTCAGAAAACCGTTTGATCTGTCCTAACGGGAAAGACATTGCATGAGTTTAGGTATAATATACTTGATCTCATGTAATGCATGCGGCGAGGAATATATCGGGGAAACGGGTAGACCACTTTGTGTCCGCATAAAAGAACATCTAGATGGAAAAGCTAAAATCCGTTTAAACACCCCTTTAGGTACTCATAGGGCACAAAAGCACAACGGCGATGATTTTGAAGTGAATGTGCGGATCCTAGTGCAGGAATCAAAAACATTAACGCACAAAACTCTTGAGACGTTTTGGATAAATTTCAAAAATCCAAAGATGAACCGGAAGGACAAATGCCTCACTATCACGCGTGACCTGGCGCCCTATTCCAAAATGATATTTTGACCCTGGGGTGTGCCTTGCTCGCGACCCCACGTGAACTACGTGTGGGCCAGTCCCGCACGTAACATCACGGTGAGTGGCCCTTCTGTTCAATATGGCGTCTGTTTGAAAGTTTGATCTTCATTAATACTTTGACCTTTCTTTTCCACCGAATAATAAAAACATTCTAATATTAAATACGTCTAGACTCTGAGGAGGGCGAAGTTGTCGAAACGTCAGCCATCGATCAATAACATCAAAAACAACGACAACGACAACGGAGATCTGTACCAACCTCGCATGAGCTTAAGAAGATCAGTTTATAAGATCACATAAATAAATATATCGCCCAATCTGTTTCCTGCTTATCGTGTACAACCTTTCCACCCATGTCCTCCTAAACACGGTTGGCAGAACACTTGACGAAGACAAGCCATGTAAGCGAGCAGAGTTTCGAGAAGGATTTAGTACGATGGAACACATCGACACGATAACAACACTAGCTGAAGTATCGCCGTATCTCCAGAGTAGAAAAGACCGGTCTATCTCACTTTCATCGAATTAAAGAAGGCCTTTGACTCAACTAACGTAGAAGCAGTCATGGAAGCCCTTGATAGTCAAGGAGCCCCTGCTCAGTACATAAAGATTCTTCGTGAGCTGTATGAGAATTTCACAACCAACATATCCGCAACAATATTAACACCAACGTCAAAAGAAGAATTAGGCAAGGCGATACTATCTCGCAAAAATTATTTACAGCCACTCTCCTAAACGTCATACGAACATTGGAATGGGACAAGGAATGGGGCAAAATTGGAGTGAAAATCAGTGGTCTGCAGCTACACTATCTTCGCATCGCTGAGGATATCGTTCTCATAAGATTAGCCAAGCGGAACGAATGCTTGCCGGCTTTGATGAGGCCTACGAAAAAATTGGTTCTCGTCTTTACCTCACAAAAATGATGTTCACGGGGAATGGTTACAAGCTACTGATAAGTGGCGTCGTCTTCAAAGCGTAGTTTTCTCGACACATTTACAAAATGGCAAAGACGGAAACAGAAATTTTATCATTCCTTGTATGGAGTATAGCTAGAAGATACACGTACGTCTTCCTCAAGATCTGATAACTACTGTGCGATGTCTTTCTGCAGTTTTCTTGCTAAAATGCGATTCGGTTAGAAATGAAAAATCGCTGATTTCGTTTACCGTGTATTTCCAACAAATTATGCATTTCGAACGGAATTGAAAAATGGTTATGTTTCAATATTCCTTCTATCAACCCCCATTCACGATAAAAAACTGGAAGAACTAAATGAAAAGAAATTCCTACATTAAATTTGATAATTACCTTGCAAACTTTACGATTCTTCCTATCTTGACGTAAGCGTCAGAAGTCGCTTAGTGAGCAAAATAAATCATCCTTCAGCGTAATTGAACGCACAGCCGAATAGGCAATGCTGAGAGTATCCTGTATCACACAAGTGAGATAGTGTACCCGAAGTTACAACCTATGGTGTCAAGGACCAGTAATGTGGTTGTGCACGTCAACTGAAAAGCAGATGGGTGGAACAGTTGATGCGTTTGAACCGCAACCTATGCACAGAAGCCGTTAGTGACTGGATTTCAGGGAATGCCAAGTCAAAGCGGGAAGAATACCCGGTCCGACGGTCAGAATTATTTACGAAGGTTCCAGAAGAATGATATGATGCACAGCACATTTTTAGGGCTACTAGGACAAGTTGGGCTCTCGACAGGGTAAGATGGCTGGAGACTTTATTGGCATTCCCTCGAGTCACTCAACAATCAACGAGAAGACGGTTGATAAGGGTGAACTGATTTGAGCACATTGTGTTTCGACTGTACTGCGATAATAGACAAGATCAACGTGTTCCGTGTTGCAAAAATTCCGAAATTTATTTAAAAAATGCATATTTGAAGCAGTTTGAAACTTAATAGTGTGGTTGAAAGTATAAAACAAATCTTATCAAATATGTATTTAAATTGTTGAGCTTACATGAGGTTGATAAATAGATCTATTCGGTTAACGTTTCAACTTTTTCGTCTCCATCAGAGCCGATGATCCGAGTCGATGATCCACAGTTGTTGGTCTTCTCGATGTGGCGTCCTCGTAGTCGCAACCAGACGAATCTTCTTCAGAGGAACACCGCACGAATGTAATTGCTTTGTCACGAAACCACTAACCAGTACACATTTCTTCATAATCACTGGAAGATTACAAGGATTTAAAATTATATCACGACGAGTGGCTGCAATCGTTCGCTGCAAAAGCAGATTAAACAAAGCAAACATACCACTTGAAGCTCAACAGTCAATTCTAACCAACTGTAAAACACTACTGGTAGAATAATTAATCGTCGATGAACAGGTTCCGTTCCATAATCCTACAAGCCAAACCATAGCTAAGGTACGTGAAGAATTCTGGATGACAAGCATAGGACAAATAGCTAAGAAAGTTGAAGACAATGAGTGGCGTGTCAAAAGATGAATAGTCTCCCCTAAAAATATCAGCGGATAGGTGACCTCCAACAAAGGTGACCAAGGTGATTAAGACCATTCCACCATACAGAAGTAGACTATTTCGAACCATTAACAGCGAAAAATATTGAGGCCTACAGCATCATCATCACGTGGGAGACAACCAGACTACTTCATTCAAAGTTCTTGCACAATATAACAACGACTGACTTCCTAAAATCCTTGAGGTGACTTTTTGCCGGACGAGGAGTGCCGTACACTAACACCTTTGAGCCTCTGATAATGCATCTAACTTCCTTCTGAGCGAACAAATTGTAAAAGGCGCAATTCTTTTGGTTACTAACGGTGCGTTACGGGCAGATACAATGGCAAAGGGAGTAAGGATGGACATGGAGGACAATTATGCCATGTGCTCCGCGGCAGAGCGAATTTTACGAGCGCCTAATAACATGTGTCTTTCTCTTTATTATATCCATGCATTATATTAATTACATATCTATTCTAAATTCGTTTAACAAAGTATTGCAAAAGACGATGCCAACAGCGGAGGAATTGGAAACCCTCTTAGTAGAAATAGAAGGAAGACTTAACACTCGACCTCTCACATATAAAGAAGAAAGCCCAAATAGCCTTGTTAGTTTACGATCAATAGACTTCATCTAGCTCAACACGATAATTACAAATCTATTTAATTTCATAATAGAAGAAGAAGACGATAAAACCTGCCTTCCACCCCAGCATTAAAAAGCAAACGACATGAAGTAGAAGATGTTCATGCATTAACTCACAAACTAACAAGACAATATTGGAATAATCATAGCCTTTTTATTTACTGTCTATTCTTTTTAACGGCAGGGTATTTTGCGAAGTATAACTACTACAATGCTGAGATATTTGCAAAATTCCGGACGGCAAATGTCTGCGGTGGGGAACGAACGCGCTATTGTCCTCTCCAGGGAGTAACGCATTCACTACCACAGCATGCGGGTCCTTCATTTCGCCTGTCTCTCAGCTAGTTCTATCGATCTTTTGCCATCAGCAATCACCCCTCAACGAGATTGATTTGGTGAGCCCAAATTGGCATTGAATCCAGTTAAGCTGAGGCTATATTTATAATCACAATCTTAACCTTTTTATTTACTATGATACCCTGTCGTTAAAAAGAGTAGGCAGTAAATAAAAAGGTTAAGATTGTGATTATAACTATAGCCTCGGCTTAACAGGGTTCAATGCCCATTTGGGCTGCTCAGAGCAATCCCGTTGCCCGGTGATTGCTGATGGCAAAAGATCGATAGAACTAACTGAGAGACAGGCAAAACAACGGACCCGCATGGTGTGGTGGTGAACGCGTTCGTTCCCCACCGCATACACCTGCGGTCCGGAGTTTTGCAAATATCTCAGCATTCTAGTAGTAACATTGGAATACCTGGAGCCAAGAGTACTTGAACAGTATCCAAGAAACCCGCAAACTCAACCCAAAGAACAGAAGAATCACTCTAACAACTCCAACCGTAGGTACGATAGCACTAGTTTACGATCATTCCACGAAACACGTGGAAAATGGCACGCATCATCAATTTAAAACACTCTAACGAGTTTCTCTATCAAATAGGGAATTCTCTATCTCCCTAACAAATATTCTTTATAGTTCTGCGTATTCAATAAAGAAACTGTTTCTAGCGACACCACAGAGGACGTGAACTGGCAGCACCACCACTATATGCCGTGGTTGCCAAATAGCATAACCAGTGGAACCCCAACCGCATAGCCAGAATTGGCGAGGCTATCTTCGCCCTTCCATGGCGGCTTCAATGGTATAGGCAGGATAGCCTAAGTTATCTCCAACCGTTCTTTAGCTATGCCTAGTTCTTCTCCGCCATTTCTTTAGTATGGCATGTTACATTCGCTCTAGCTTCCCGTTTCTATCCATAATGCAACTGTCATATTCTCCACATGTATATATCCATCCTATCATTGTTATTATGAATAACCTCTAAGATAAGTTTCGTTAAGCATTCGCTTACTTACTCCCTAACCAGCCTGCATCTATTTCTTGCTTACATGCTTAGTTAATTTAGTTGGAATTGTTTTCCATTTAATTGTTAAAAAAAATTAAAACTAGGATTCGGCTTCTACATCGTCCTTGAGCGGTCGGTTAATTTTACATTCCAACTTCCGTTCCTGATTTTGGTTTTAACATCTTTCCAAATCAACTAGTAGGAAGACCGTGCGAAGGATTCGTCGCCGAAAACACACCTCCCTCTGATCCACATCGTGGTGAAGACCTGGATACGCCCTTGCAATGTTATGTCAGGACTCCAGAGAGGACCAAGTTGCACGACAAGCAAAAGGCCATTCTCAGTACCCCGCACACTGGGTACTCCCGTCTATGACATCAGGCGGTGGGACGACCGACCGGTGAGAGGCCAGAAAATCTCGGACTAAGCAAGACGTCATTGGAACCGGATCTGACGAACACACGCACTACACGCCATGGGGATTGTTTCTTAGTATGCACATATAATGCCAAAACACTCCACAGACGCCCTTCTTATAGCCGCAGATCGCATTAAATTTCATGTGATCGCATTACAAGAAGCAAAAATCAAGAAGACCGACATACGCCAATTAAACAACGGGACCCTTTTGATCCGTGAAGAAAAGGTCCCGTCACGAAATGTCGGTGGCGTAGGCTTTGTCGTCCACCCGTCCACCCATCCATCTAGTCGACTCATACAAGATCCTCTCCCCTCGCATAGCCGTCCTCCGTCTTCAACTGTCGCATCATAAGAAAATCACTATCATCAACTGCTACTCACCGACCGACACAACTGATGAAATTAAATGCGTTTTATTATCAGTTGGAGGAAGTCATTCGCAATGATAAAGCATATCATAAATTTGTTGTTGGAGACTTCAACGCCAAAATAGGAAAGGCCAACAAGAGCGAATACAGGATCGGAAATTTTGGATTTGGAGAAAGAAATGAGAATGGGAACCTCCTCGCAAGACTCCTGTCAGCAGCACATCTCTTCCATGGAAACTCGTTTTTCCAGAAGAAAGGAAGCCGCCGCTGAATATGGGAGTCTCCCAACGGCATGACTCATGCGGAGATCGACCATATTTTCACAAACAGAAGATGGTGCCTACTTGACACATCGGTAGTCCCGTCATTCTGTACTGGTTCCGATCACCGCTTTCTTCGCGCGAAGATTCGATTCAGCCGCAAGCTGGAAAAGAACTCTCTTCATGGACCACGACGGAAAGGTTTAGCTGTAAACGACGAGAACATTCTGAACGAAGGCCTATCCAAACGTGACTGGCAGAGTAAAGAAGACCCGACCGAAGACTACGAGCTGCTTGTCGAAGGACTGAAAAGCTGTGCCGAATTCGCCCCAGTTCCTCAAGCAAGAAGATCGGATCGTATCTCCATCACTGCTAAGGAGTTGCTCGAAAAGAGAAGGAAACTGAGGCTTGATCCTACTGCAACATGTTTAACATGGCTAGTAATAAATGCCAGCTACAGAAGAGCTTTGCAGGAAGATCTACAACGGTACAAGCAGAAGAAAGTACTGGAATCAGCAGAGAAAAGAAGCGGTCTAAAAAAATGCCGTCGGGCCTTGTATGATTACAATGTTCCGTCGTTAGCCTTGATGAACGAAGATGGGATCGTCAAAACTTCCAGCCATTATATGAAATTAATAGCGGAAACGTTCTACACCAACCTTTTCTGTTCCACAATACCTGTCCCGGGTCCTAATATCCCTGCTGGAAAAAAACCACCTGGAATTCTTCCGTCGGAGGTTCGAGTTGCGATAGAAAGCATGAAAAGAAGCACAGCTCCAGAACCCGATAATATCACTGCCGATTTCCTTAGAGCTGGAGGCCACAATTTACATGTACTTCTCGCAGATCATATGACAGGCTACCTTCAAAAGGAACAAATCCCAGACCAGTGGAGGACGTCGCGCACGGTCATCCTACCCAAGAAAGGAGACCGAAATGATCATCGTAACTATTGTCGAAGATTACCTCGCGCATATCAAGGACATTGGATGAGGCGCAACCAGTCGAGCAAGCAGGATTTCCAAAAGGATTTTGCTACATGGACCACACCCAAACCGTGTCCAGGGTCATCGAAGTTTGTCGGAAATATCACTTGCCTCTAGTCCTAACCTTTGTCGACTATGAAAAAACGTTTGACAGTGTCGAAACGAATGCAATCCTATCAGCGCTCGTCGACCAAGGAGTGGGCCCGTCCTACATAAAAACTCTGTCCGACCGTTATCGGAACTGCACTGCGAAAATACAGCTTTTCCATCGACCTCTTAAAATACCCATAGGAAGGGGGATTCGACAGAGCGACACAATATCGTCAAAGCTGTTCAGTGCCGCACTGCAGTGGATAATGAAGTCACTCGATTGGTATGAGAAAGGCATACGTACTGATGGGAAATTCCTAACAAACCTTCGTTTTGCCGACGACATTGTCATCTTCTCAAGAAGTATTAGCGAAGCAGAGGTGATGGTCAACGAGCTCAACGAAGCGGGGAAAAAGATCGGACTTTGCATAAATCGAAAGAAGACCCAGTTCATGAAAAAAACCCATGGTACGAAGGCGAAAAAATTGAAATGGATGCTCTCTAATTGCAGAGACCACCTCGTACGTTTACCTAGGGCGATCAATGAACATGGAAAACAACATAAAAGAGGAACTAGATAGAAGAAGAGGAGCAGCTTGGGCCGCATTCAGGTCTCTCAGAGAAGCCACCGACCAACTGAGAGATCCGAAAATCCTCGCTCATCTCCTTGATTCTACGGTCCTCCCAGCGCTCTGTTATGCCGCAGAGACGTAGGTTGGTACTTCAACTACGTCAAGAATGCTTAGAACTACTTACAGAGCGCTTGAGCGATGTCTTCTGAAATACAACCGGCACTCTCAGTATGTAGCCGGAATGCGAAGCTCTGACCTTCGAAATCTGTCACATTTTCGAGATACAGGAGAATATACATCGACAGCGAAACATAGATGGGCCGGTCACATAATGAGAAGGACAGACGACAGATGGACGAAAAGAACAGTACAGTGGACTCCAAGAGAATGCAAACCCCTTAGACGATCATCTACGCGTTGGGCGGGAGTGTTCGTAAACAAAGTTGATCAGCTGTACACGCAACTGCAGTTGTTTTACAGATCACGGTATTAGACTCGCAAGCGCTACCATGCTCGAACAAGGCCACCACCGTGGACTACGATTGCGAGAAAAGGAACGAATGGCATGTGTGCTGGGGTCCGCACAGCTCGTGGAAACGGACCGTCCAAGTATCCAGGTAAGTAAGTAATTATTAAAACACTATCTCTGCCAACATACGCAATACCTACGCGTTAACACTATTTAGTTCATCAATATATTCGTCTTGATACATCAATCTTTCTTATGAGCTTCCACGTCACGTTACTGTTAAGCGACCTATAGCATAGTATACGCAACAATGAATAAGCCCTTGTCAATTTGCACAGTGCTCGAACCTCTTATACAAGTCTTTACTATAATGTAAGGGCAACTTTGTGTTCTTTCTTGCTCCGTAGAATGCGTTCCTGTGTATCTTGTCCTTCCATACCGTGTTGGCTAAATAGTAGTTCTAACAGGTCCCCTCTCGCTACCCACACCGTCTTCCATACTCGGAAAATTAGTGTTTTATTATTTATTCATCTATTCGCTTATTTAAATAGCAATTGTATTATGTCATCTATTTACGCATGAGATCATTTCATATGCTCGGTGAACAAGCATCATTTTGCAACTGTAATAACGTGTAACGTCATATAGCTACATAGCTTCATGCATTAATCTCGGAACACTACTGTGTTCGCATTAATGTCGGTAATGTGCAAATAGAGGTTTAATTGCCCACGTTTGGGATTACGGGTTCACTGTGGCACAGGTGATTACACAAGTAAAGGTTCCGCGGGGCGAACTAAGGAAGTCGGTCATTCCATCTATATTTGACGAACAGGGAACAGATCCAGCCAACAACTATCCTACATTCTACTGGCCAACGGATACAGGGCCGAACCTGGATGGTAATTCACGAGGCTATTTATATGTTTCTGGAGGAGGCGATGTGTTGGCACAGGTCCAGAACTTTTACCAAAACCATTCCTCAACTACCGCAATGGAATCCCTAAAGCACATCAGACGGCGGAAGACGGTTCTCATAAACATCCCCTTGGCATTCCTATTATTGTATGCGTGGAGCCTTCCATGTCTCACGACCAGATTGGATGATGAAAGACGGCCCTCGCAAACGTCTTTTGCCCTTTATTTTATTGCATGCGTGATGACTTTAGACAGTAATAACACACATCAAGCTACGATTGTACAAGTAGGTCTGCATAACAGGACCTTTAATGAATAGCAAAGTTACTCAGAATAAGATGAAAATATTTACACGCTGCAAGATTGCCAAGCGATAAGAGAAACAGTGGATGTGGTCATTATTACAGAAACACGTGATAATGTAAAGGAATAGCAGCGAATCTGGTAATAGTTGCTATACTCCTCACTCCCACATAATGTTGTTGGACTGAGTGTTAACAGCAGGTTAACAGCGGCGCTATACTAAATGGCACGAAAACATTAAAGAGGTATACGTACAGTCATTTCTAGTAGGAGAAAAATGAGGTTTTCTATGTGGTAACTAAGTGTGGAGGAAAGAGAAAGAAGGAAGGGAAGAAAAAGGAGGAAAATAAATGTAAACGTGCCCTATTCCATGGCAGACGTTTATTCTCCAGACGTGGTCGTTGAATGGGCAATAAAGATCGCTCGAAGCGTCATCCGAGCTAGATTCTGGGTTTCTTGTGATAGGTCCTCTATCACTGCTCTTTAATGAGATATGCGATTAGCATTGTTTAAGTGGCGTCGGTTGGTTTGGAGTATGTCGATGTACGACTCGGTCTTTGAGAGAGCTCGTAGAGCTAAAACGAATATTTGGATATCTGCATTGTTCTATCGTCGATCCTATTCGATGTTCATCGCGTTATTGTAATGGTCAAGTAGTAATTGTACAATCAAAATTGCTTTCTTAATTGGTAGATTGTTGTACCTATGTCGAAAATACTCTGGTTACTATCAGTCTGCGAATGGAATTGATCGTATATGATTTAAAGGGTCGACTTTCTATAAACCTCGGCATAAATAATCAGCATATTTATTTATATGTTCTTAAGAACTGCCTTTGTTGAGCTTATGCACAGTTGGTATAGGGTGACGTTGCTGTTGTTGGTTGATGGCGACGTTTCGGCGATTTCGTCTTCCTCAGAGCTGTGCTGTTATGAGTGGCACAATCTCGTTACGAGTGGGTCCATAACTATCTGTAAGTTAAGAAAAAAGTTTATCAGTTTCACACGCAACAGCACGGCTATGAGGAAAGCGAAATCGCCGAAACGTCACCCATCAACCAACAACAACACCAACGACAACTTGTGCCACTCTCGCACCAGCTCAACAAGGACAGTCTATAGAAACATATAAACAAAGGTTCGTATAAGGTATGATTTAGTAAGCTGCCAGCTCGCAATGATTGGAGAATTCTGCTCATTTGCTGTGTGAATAGTACGATGTTGCCAGCGGTACGACTGATGTTTGTCAACATAATAGTTCTAAATACGGCCTCGTAAGGCGATGAGAATGTTGGCAACTAAACAACAAAGATTTTGAAGAAGAAGTCGATATTCTCGCACAAGAGTCCAAGACATCGGCCCGTAAAACTCTTGAAGCGTTTTGGATTAATTCCAAAAATTCAAAAATGAAACACAAGAAGGAGTGCTTTGTTATTACGTGCGACATCGCGCCATACCTCAGGCTGATTCAATGACCTGATCCAGGCACTTCGACCATGAAATACTCTGTGCTGCTGCTCTCCACCAACTAATTGGAATACTTGCAACGAATAAACGGTGGGTGTTTAATTGAAGCTGTTTTTTATGGGAATGCAAATTTATGTGTTATGTCTTATCTGCTAGGGTCATGAAAGTGTTTAGCCGAGTAGATTGCATGTCCATCTGACCTATCCAGGCTCTGAAGAAGGCGAGACCGCCGAACCATCAGCTATTATATGCTAATAAATTCTATTATACTAACCTCGTGTTTGCTTGTCGAAGAAAAACAGCGAGTCATTAGCACTGTTATTAATTATTATTATCATCATTGTTATTAATAATATTGATTATTATTACTACCATCATTATTGTTATTGCTATTACTATTATTACCGCTGCTATTATCATTATTATTACTATTATTGTTATTATTAATATTGCCACCATTATTACTGCTATTGCTTCTATTAATTACTATTATTATTTACTACTATTATTGCTAATTATAATTATTATTCATTATTATTAACTATTACTATTAGTTCCCCTAACGGTTTACCGCCTCATCGTGGGTGGGAGGTGTTACCGGGTGTCGGACTGCGATGTACAGCGGGAGAGTAAACCAATACCAGGATCCACCACCGTCCCTGGTATCAAAGTCGCACGGTGGCAAATCTCCCTCTGATCCACAACGAATGCGACTGACTGAGGTAGTCAAGAAGCAGACTTTGGCCAGGTTGACCTCGGGGATCCAGGAAGCCATAATGGCTTAGCCAGCAAATCTCCGAAAAATGGAGATTATGCTGGAGCCCGCACAACCAGTGAGGACGGGCCATTCAAGTATCAAGTATTAGGTATTATTATTAGCATTGTTACTAATTATTATTGTCATCATCACTACCACTAGTATTAAATTTATTACTATTACTATTACCATTGCTATTATTATTATTATCATTATTATTATTGTTATTATTACTATTATTACTACTGTTACCATTATTAATCTTTAAAATGTATGACCTGACATCACATGTGTCATACGAGACGGATCCCAACACCTCTTGCATTCAATTAGTATCCTCACATTCACCATTCACGAAGATCTTCGCACTTTTTTTGTGTGTAGGTTCGATTGCTATTTGAGGATTTCCTCGTCTTCCTCGCCAATCTAGTTAAGTGCTGGTCGGGTCGATTCGTCCTGGAGTCCTGGGATAGCTCTGCTAGGATGTTCTCATGTGGATTGAAGGGAGTGGGCTTTTCCCGGAAAAGTCTAGTGTCACCTTCCCCCACCGAAGGGATGAGAGCCTTCGTGGGCCTGGCATAAGGTCGAACCGCCGCTTGGAAAGGTTCGCTCGTCTGCATAATGAGCGGCATTAGTATTACTGCGGTGCACGCTCCCTACATAATGCTGT
The DNA here is from genome assembly GCA_900624975.1 of Angiostrongylus costaricensis. Lineage (NCBI taxonomy): Eukaryota > Metazoa > Nematoda > Chromadorea > Rhabditida > Metastrongylidae > Angiostrongylus > Angiostrongylus costaricensis. Next base: position 51,527 of record UYYA01004461.1, read on the forward strand.
GGTGCTTTTGGAAAACGGTGATAGTAAATTTCGACTTGTTGAGACCGCCGGTTAAGCACATTCGATATATATATATATATATATGCATATACACGGCTATATTATATATGTATATATAGAAGACAAAGCTTTCTATGTTGATAAATGCCTGAGAGATGCGCCATGCACTCAACTTCATTAAGCGTCGTTAGAGGTTACTGAATTCATGTCTGGCCTGCATAATGACTTGCGCTGGCTTGCCGATGTATCGAGTCAGGACTTCTATCCTCCTAGATTTTTCTGGAATCAATTTGTCGACCTCGGAAGGATGGAAGGCTTGGTGAGCCTGAGGAGCGGGTGGAGCCTATGTGCATTGCAGGGCGCCTCTAACCAATGCGCTACAGACGCCAATATATATAAACAAATAAATACATAAGTAAATAAACAAATAAACACATACCACATATGCATATACGAAGACAGGTAGCACAGTGATAGTGATGTCTATCATCACGAACATGTTGCTGGTTCGATCCCACTCTATGCTCACTAAGCCTTTCATCTCTCCAGGGTCGGAAAATTGGTACCGGACTTGTCTGGGAAAAGTTCACTATTCGCAATCGAAGTGGGAATGGTCTAGCATGGCTATCTCAGGACTCCAGGGAGAATTGCTCTATCACCATTCTACGACATTCAAGATGAAATGAAAATCTTCAAGCAGCAGCCGAATCCACGCGTAGAACGTCGGAAGACCTTCGTGAGTGATGACTGCTAGGAAACGAATCGACTGCTAGGAGCGCTGTGATCCGCATAGTAAACTTGAATGACGGATCGTGTAAAAAGAAACATACTTATGCGTGTTGTACGCATATGTAATATGCGTGAATTGTGGATTTTAAAACAAATTTGTATGGGCGTAACGTTTAAAACTTCAGCATTGAAAAATTATTGCAACAATACTTGACAACTGTTTCGACAAGCAAACAGTACTGAATCTCACCAATGACACTATGTGGTGTGGACATCCAGCTACTCTGAAGAAGTTCCTTGAATGATCTATCATCTCATCGTAGTGAAAAGTGTCTTCAGGTGCCGAATCCTGTGTTTACAGAGGATATCTCTCTGTGATTCTTCACCCGCAGTAGTCTTTATGGCGCACTCTCTTCAACGCCAGTACTCTTTCGCTACGAAATGATCACGTTGATGAAAGGGTTTATTTCTAAATCATTAGGTAAAAAGAATAAGTTTCCATGGACCACGCCTGTTATAAGATCTGTACTGGATAAGCTGTCCACTGGGTACAGAAAGTACGGGAAAAACGTAGCAAAATAACCAGCGAAAACAAGAGGGACTGCATACGACACAAAGCAGTTCGACAATTTTGCTCTACTCACCGCCTAAATAGGATACAGTGCATCCTTGGGTATTACGTCATAAGGCTTTTAGTGTGAAATAAGACACACGGATGAGCACGACCACTAATAGATCGCCATCGAGTGGTGAGTTCATCTAAATTTACATGTCGTAACATGTCTGTCGTGTCAGTCGCGTACTTGTACAGTCTGGCATCGTTCGAAGTAAATCTAAACTGCTAAAACCAGTGAACAGACACTTTCCAACTGTTAAGCACCACCCATCTACGAGTGTAGCAGGTTTGCTTGGACGTTTCTAAACGCAAAAAACCCCTGTGTCGAATGCCACACCGTCGGTTTCTGCTCGGAGCACAACTCGTACTAATTGTTTCAACCAAAGACATCTATAAGCGAAAATGCATTCAGGTGAAATATGCGTACGAAAAGAACTGCAAAAACGTGAAACCAATTTAAAAAGCATTACAAAAATACAGCTATGGAAAATAACTGCAAGTGCTATGAAAACAGTGCACCATGACAAAACATTTGTGGAGTAAAAGCGAGAACGCAAAAGAAATAATGCTTAAGGTGTCATTGGCTGTTTGACGATGATTTCAAAACACAGGAATTTTAAGTTGAAGAATATTGCCAATTGCCTTAGTCTCAATCCCGTTGACGGCTGATTGCTGAAAGCTTGAAGCAGCAAGGGACTCGCATTGTGTGGTGGTGAACGCATTAATCCATGGAAAGGGTAATAGCGCGTTCATCTCCACCGCAGACACCTGCGGTCCGGAGTTTTGCAAATATCTCAGCATCATTACAGTTGTATTGTCAATAGTTTCCATTTCTCCAGTGCAGTGATAGCGTGGCTGTAATAAACAGAAAGCTGCTATTTTTCACAGATCGTCAGTTATGGATTTTCTTCCAGCTTCATCCTTATTTTCTATCTCTAAATATACAACAGGGAACAGGGATTGATAAGGGCGATAAGAAAATTTGGTTTGTTGGCTTCCCCATATAGTCTAAAGCTGTTTTCTCCCTGATTAAGTATGAAACTAGGACATGCCGTATTTTTCGACTATTAGTAGTCTAACCCTACTGTAGATGTGAACGAAGCGATGCAGTGGCCGGTGCAAGCGATCGGGGAATGACAAGTTGCACCGCTACAGACACTCATTCTAATAGTACAGCTCTCACAAGTAAAAATTACTGAAAAAATTACAAGCCAAGTAACCAACCCAAGGTGTAACCAATACACTAGCTACCTCGTAAGTATCGCAATCGACACGTGGAACTTGTGTAGCATCGTATCGGTTAATTATTGATCGGCGGCCAGCCGCGAGTTATTCGACATGTCGAATATTCGAGTGGCGTCGCCGAGCAATCGTCCAGCCGGCCGCGTTCGCCTCTCGAAATGTCCACAATTCTTCGCTTTCGCTATTGATTGTAGCATTTTCCGCATTCCCATGCCCATATCAGTTACTCGGTACTGGAAACCGTGTGGTTGTTTCCGTTTCGTCGGAATGTGCAGAATTGCTGTTTCGATTGTACGTTTTCTTAAGCATGTAGCTCCTCGTATTGTGTTAACGATCTTCGATTAAATATGTTATTCAAGGTGTTACTGCCAAGCGTTTGAAGCCCTGTTTTTCTCAGCATATAACTAGTTGTGTGTATCGGTTTCAATGCGTAAGGTACGAAAATTGCCGCTTTAAGCCCTGAACCGATATGTCTCAGATCATTGTGAACCTTATTAATTGGAATAAGAATGATCGAAATTTACAGCTCTTTGTCGACAAAACATATTCTACTTTACCTTATAATGTCAAAAATCACTCTCCAGAACTAACGAAACCTTCTTCCACTTTCACTGAGGCCCATATTTGGATGGGCAAGACGATTGAACAGTAGCGATTTCGTAGGACGGAACGCGATGGTATCCACCAATGTACCATTGAGGTTTTCCGCTACCACAAATGAGTTGGGGATTTTGAAAAATCCAAGTAGTGCTCTAAATTTTCCGTCAAGTTCAATTATAACAATGGAGTTAGAGAATGCTCTATAGATTTCATGTACATCCTTAAACGGTAGTATAGCATTTTATACAAGCTTATAAAGTTTAAGACTCCAGTATTATAGTGGTTGAAAAGTTGTTCGTAGTTTTAAAAAAAACCGGAGAGCTACTTTGTGGGTTAAAATAAAGAAGCAGGCTTTACTTTCTACAACATTATTCGAATAATAACGTGTTGCTTCAGATTTCCTCCCAACGGTTTACCACCTCAGCGTGGCTGGGAGGTGTTCCTAGGTGTAGGACTGCGATTAACAGTGGGGGATTCATCTCCTTGCAGGGTTTCCTAAGCTGAGAAGGAGTCCGGCGTTTTTATCAGGAAGCCTGGCTAAAAGTAAACCAATACCATGATTCGTTCGCGGCTAGTGCCTGTAGTGGTGAAGATCTGGAGCGGACTTTGGCCAGCTTGGACTCGGTATTCCGGGGAACCACCATTGCTTGAGCAGCAAATCTCCGAAAAATGGAGATTTTGCCGAGGCCCCACAGCCAGTGAGGACGGGCCGTTCAACTATCAAGTATTAAGTACTTAGGATATTCCGCTAGTGAAGAACAAGCGAATGTGTTCGCAGTGTGCTGGAGTGAAAAACGGTGATGAAAAACTGCGCCTAGGTGTTTTGAATAAGTTTTTGTGTTTGCCAGATCATTGCTGTTCTCGAATAGTCGAAACCTCATTGAGTATTTCGCAGTGAGGGTCTCGCAACTTCAGAATTCGTTCCGCTTTCGTCGCATCTTAGACGTCAGTGAGGTAAACGGTCGGCCTAGAAAGCATTACTTGCGGATATTGTAAGCACTGTTGCCGCATCACTTGTATTACCTGTAGTACCGTTGATCGTCGAGTGACTCAAGCGGGCGTCAGTAAATCTTCCATCTTTCCCTGTCGCGTGCAAAAGTGGTACAGTGGGTTCTGCTCGCTCTAGGGACTCGTCCAGCATCATACCTTTCTTTAAGGCTCTTTGTGAAAAACTCTGACCATCAGGTCGGTGGTCTTCCTGCAATACGTTTGACATCCCGAGGAATCCAGTCATGACGGCTCTTGTCCATCGGTTGTCATTCATACGCATTACTTGTCCGGCTCGCCTTATCTTCGACTGTTTGGCGTACAGAACGGCATCTACTATTTTTGATCGTTGACGCAGGTCGGAGCTTCGGATCCCGTTCCTTACTTGTGTGAAACAGGATACTCCTAGCATCGTCCTTTCGACTGCACGTTCGATAACGCTGGGTGATCTATCATCCTACTTACTCAGCGACCAGGTTTCTGACGCACGCGTTAGGGGAGGAAGTACCGTTGAGTCGAAAAGGTGGGCATGGAGTCGGGTGTATTATGTTCTCTTCATTACATCCTCGATACTCTTGAAAGCTCTCCAAGCCGCTCCTTTCCTTGTGCTCAGCTCTGGAGTTAAGTCGTTCAACATGTTGATTTCCCGACCAAGGTAGACATAAATGGAGCATTCGAAGAAATTCGTTCCGTTGAACGTGAATGGGGCACGCGAAACCAATCCGTTCTTAAGGAACATCGTTTTTGTGAGTAGTCGAAGACCAATTTTTCCGCAGGCTTTATCAAAGTCGGCAAGCATACGTTCCACATGGCTAATGTTTGGTGTTATATGGACGCAGCAAAGCGAAGATGGTGTAACTGCCGACCATCGACTTTCACTCCCATATTATCCCATTCCTATGTTCGCATGACGTTCTGGAGAGTGGCGATAAATAATTTGGCGAGATGGTATCGCCTTGCCTAACTCCTCTTTTGACGTCAATGTTAATAACTCGAAAGACCGACTTTCTATGAACCTCGACATAGATAGTTGATATATTTATTTATATGATCTTATAAACTGATCTTCTTAAGCTGACGCGAGGTTGGTACAGATCTTCGTTGTCGTTGTCGTTGTTTTTGATGTTATTGAACGATGGCTGACGTTTCGGCGACTTCGCCTTCCTCAGAGCCTGGACGTACTTTATGTTAGAATACTTTTTATTATTCGGTCGAAAAGAAGGTTAAAGTATTAATGAAGATCAAACTTTCGAATAGACGCCATATTGAACCGAAAGGCCACTCACCGTGATGTTACGTGCGGGACTGGCCCACACGTAGTTCACGTGGAGTCGCGAGCAAGACACGCCCCGGGGTCAAAATATCATTTTGAAATAGGGCGCCAGGTCACGTGAGGCACTCGTCCTTCCGGTTCATCTTTGGATTTTTGAAATTTATCCAAAACGTCTCAAGAGTTTTGTGCGTTAATGTTTTTGATTCCTGCACTAGGATCCGCACATTCACTTCAAAATCATCGCCGTTGTGCTTTTGTGCCCTATGAGTACCTAGAGGGGTGTTTAAACGGATTTTAGCTTTTCCATCTAGATGTTCTTTTATGCGGACACAAAGTGGTCTACCCGTTTCCCCGATATATTCCTCGCCGCATGCATTACATGAGATCAAGTATATTATACCTAAACTCATGCAATCCCCGTCTCTCCCGTTAGGACAGATCATACAGTTTTCTAAGCTGCACAAACGATCACAGAGACGGTTTCGAACTAACTGGCGGCGTAGGGTATTGGGTGGGATATCAGTAATCGTTACATAATTTTCAAGACCACTTTTTCTTAAGCACTTTTTAATGGCGTGACATACTTCATTTGATATGAAGGGCAGCTTAAAGGAGATTCTACTTTCGTCCGAAACATTATTTTGGGAAACTACCCGACGTTCTCCTCTAACCCGAGTGGCTCCTACTTCGTAGCCATTGGAAAGGGTAATTTTTCGTGCCAGGTTTTGCGATTCCTTCCTTTCCTCTTCTCCTGTACACATATTTTTAGCCGTATGATACATATTTTTGATAAGTGCTTTTTTCATGTGTGAAGGATGAGAGGAGAGGCAGTGAACTAGAATGTTTTTACTACTTGGCTTGTGATACCATTTTGTTATATAGCCACTTACTGAGAGCTTTATTTGGATGTTTAAGAATGGAAGCCAGTTCTCGGTAGGTCTTTCTCGTGTAAATTTTATATACTATGACTGCCGGTTTAATAATTCAAAGCACTCATCCATCTGTTCTTGTGTGGAACAGACGATGAAGCAGTCGTCTATGTATCGACAGTAGAGTAAGGGTCGGTGATCGAGAACTGGAGCTTCCACCTTAGACATGAAAGCGATGGCAAGGCTTGGTGCTAAACGCTGCCCCATCGCCAACCCTCTAATTGGTGCAAAATATTCTCCAGACAACCTAAAGATTGAACAACTAAGACACTGTTTTAAGAGGGTCATTAGTTGCGCAATCGACAAACCGTGCATTTTTATTTTCTTTTCATGCTCTACGAGCAACTCGAGAATGGCTTGCATTGCGGAGTCATTGGACACGTTGGTATAAAGTGAAGTAACATCGAATGACTCCATTATATGCGTGCTGTTTGGTTGCGCGCGCCTTAGGTGATCTAGAAATATTTTGGTGTTGGGTAGATGGGTTGGAATGAATTTTAGCAGCTGGGTTAGGATAAGGTTTAGGAACCACGTTGTTCTATCCGTTGGCCCGCCTATACGTGTGGGCCAGCCCCGCACGTAACATCGCGGTGAGTGGCCTTTCTGTTCAATGTCGCCTCTATTTGAAAGCTTGATCTTCATTAGTACTTTAACCCTTCTTTTCCACCGAATAATAAAAATATTCTAATATAAAATACGTCCAGGCTCTGAGGAAAGCGAACTAGCCGAAACGTCAACCATCGATCAATAACATCGAAAACACCGACAACGACAACGAAGACCTGTACCAACCTCGGGTACGCTTAAGAAAATCTGTTTATAAGATCACATAAATAAATATGTCAATGTTAATATCGTTGTAAAATGGTGACACCTTGGTTGTGAAGTTTTTGTACAGCTCACGAAGAATCTTTATGTACTGAGGAGGGACTCCTTGACTATCAAGGGCTTCCATGACTGCTTCTATCTCAACTGAGTCAAAGGCCATCTTTAAATCGGTGAAAGTGAGACAGAGCGGTCTTTTGTACTCTCGCGATACTTCAGTGAGCCGTGTTACCGTGTGGATGTGGTCCATCGTACTATAAATCCTCTTCGAAACCCTACATGCTCACATGGCTGTCTTTCGTCTAGTGCTCTGTCAATCCTGTTTAGGATGACTCGAGTGAAAAGTTTGTAGACGACAGACAGTAAGCAAATTGGGCAATAGTTGCCGATATCGTGCAGGTCACCCTTCTTGAACAATAACACGGTCTTGCTGGTCTTCCACTGAGTAGGGACCTTGCATTCAGACAGGTAACGTGTGAAGAGCCGAGCCAGTGTGTTTACGAGGACAGAAGGTTCTTCAGGTGTTCTGGTCTTATCCTGTCCGGACCTGGTGCTGTTCGACCTTTCACCGACGAAATGGCATGTCGAATTATGGAAGGGAGAACCGGTGGTACAACATATCCATCCAAACTTATTTCATATGACGGAAGGTGGACGTGGCTATCGAAGATATCCGAGAAGAATTCTTGAATGATTTTCTCCATTGCCTGGGCGCTGTAACTGTTCCGTCTGGGCGCCGGACAGCAATCATTTTGGTCTTGAAATTGGCGATGATGTGGTGGGCTTTCCGAATGCTTTTCCCAGCCTCTGTAACTTCGACCGTTACTGCTGCTCTTCTCTCTTTAAGATCTCGGTGTTAGGGGAATGAGGCCATTTTTTTTGTACTGTGTTTAGCATTTTTGATACCCACGTATAGCTTGCTGGACTCTGAACGTGGGGGCTGGGTGATACTCACGGGTAGCTTGCCAGGCTCTTCCGGAGTGGACATGGAGCTTATTTTTAGAGGCGACTTTTAACCGCCTCCCATATACTTCCCAGTCTCTTGATTGCAGGCTTTTGGCTGAATTGACTCGTAGAATACAATTCGTATAAGCGAAAACGCACCCACACACGCGTGTATGGATACGCTTCGTAAATACAGAAAGTATGTGCCATCCCCTGGATCCAGCTGCGTCTTAAGGAAGCAAAAGTTGCCTTTGGTTCGCGATTAACCCCCTATCCGCCACCTGGGGAAGCGCCACGTAGCCTCGCGACTAACCGGCTCGAGATCTCTTATATGAGGGAGATCCGTGGAATGTGAGAATAGCAATGAATAGTCGTTCATTAAGAACTGCTTCCACAAAATGACGAAAAAGGGAAAACTTTTTTCATTCTTGAGCACGATATTCCGCATATACTGTAGATGGAAAAGAAAAATATTAAGGAATTGGGTCTGAAGGTTTAGCTAGAACTTCCTATGACTTATTCTTTGATGGTAGTCGTAATTGTAAACAGTATGATTCTGAGCTCAGATCTTATTTACAATGGGTGGTGTAACAAGTAGCACAAAAGGAACACTAACATGGCAACACGAAAAAATTTTGAATGGGAAGCTGAAACCATGTCTAGTCCGAATTAGTAAGTGTAAATACATCAGTTACTTGGGCGATCGACCGACCATTAGGTTTCAAAAAACTGTAGGAGACACTTGATAGGTATCAGTATGAAAATAATGCAGGATTAATTGGGTTTATTATTACATTATTTATAATGCGACCCTAAATCACATGCACTGCGCTGATCTCAGCACCTAAATCCAATCGCTTGCTCACATCGACTTTCCCATGAAAACCTTCGAACTTTTTTCGCATGTGAGTTTGGCTGCTGTTTGATGATTCTCCATCTTTGTCACGAATGTCTTTGAAGATGATTGCGCCGATTCCTCTCGAGACCATGAGATAGCTGTGCTAGGGTGTTTCCATGTGAATTAAAGTGAATTCGCTTTTTCCTAGGCGGTTTCCAGAGAAGTTTAGTAACAATTTCCCGGCTCCGGAAGGATGCGGGACGTTCGCATAGTGTATGGGATCACTACCGATGCATTAGCCGCTTCCTTTAATTGGAATCAATTCTTTACGAAAGGAGAGCAATATTACCAGAATGGGCTTCACATGGCTTCACTACACCCTTCTGTGCCGGGCACGTAATGCGTATGAATGACAACCGATGGACAAGAGCCATTAGTGACTGGATTCCTCGGGATGTCATGCGTACTGCAGGAAGACCACCGACCTGATGGTCAGAGTTTTTCATGAAAATCCCAGAAGAATGGTATGATGCTTAGCGTGTCTTTACAGCAAGCGGAATCTACGGGACTACTCTTGCATGTGGCAGGGAAAAATGAAAGCTATACTGGCGTCTACTTGAGTCACTCAACGATCAACGGGACTACAGGTGATACAGGCGTTCCTCACATTGACTTCATTTTGTTCTATCTTCATCTTAATTTCAAGTAGCACTTTCACCCGCTCTAGTTACCGCTCATCTCGGTTACTCTTCTTTGCGTAATACTTCAAGTTTGAGAAAATGTGCACAGCGATTTATCGTTACTTTTGTGCTCCTTTCTAAGTTTAGAGCAAGATAGAGTCGATGACAAATTTTTTAATTCTTATTTTTGTATGACTCCTCTTCACGTCTACTGTGCGGCTTCTAGCTCTTCTCACATTCTATTCATTTCCTTGCATCCATTGTCTACAAATATCTTCCAACTTTTACGTATGGCTTCGGCTTTTGCTTGAGGATTTCCATTTCATCTTAAATGTGGTAGAATGCTGGTCAAATCGATTCTTGTCGGAGTTCTGATATAGCCGGGCTGGGACGTTCCAAATTGGACTGCAGAGAGTGATTTCTTCCCGGACAAGTCCGGTACCAATTACCCGACTCCGGAGGGATGAGAGGCTTGCTTGGCTCGGGGCTGAATCGAACTAGCACCATGCTCGTGATGACCGATATCACCACCGCTGTGCTATCCGCTCCATTGATGACTATCTATAGATTACAAATGACACATAATTATTAATATGACATAAACTCTGCAGAGGAAAAGCGGGCGAGATAAGGTTATTTCAAAGGAAGAGTTACAAACGTGACAGAAAAGGATATAGGATATTCAATGGTAATTTCCTTCATAGCCCTTCCATACCAAAAGTCTATATTAAAGCAAGTTATACTTTTGAATTAGATTTCTGTTTCTAAAACTATTGACTACGGACGTATTTATCATATTATCGTGTCGCATCTCATTTGTTGAAGCTCCGAAATTTTCAAACATTGCTATGATTTCCTGTGAATTCGGCCAGTTATTCTTCTATTATGAAGTTTCTTTATGCGTTTGTATCGTCGTCGATTACAGGTCTCAAAGAAAGGTGCACATACATTTCATGTCTCCAGTCATTTCGACTTCGAAAAAGTTAACTTTAACTAATCAGCTTTATCCTTAAGAAAATCTTTCGTGAAGAATAGCGGCAGTAATTAGTAGTTGAGAATGTGTGGGCAAATTTTATAAAAGGAAGCAATAAGGCATTCGAAAGTGTTCTCAGTTTTCTGTGAACGCTTTGCTAGTGGAAATTGCACGGTATTAGGCTTTAGAGTGCTTCTAAGTTAGTAGGTGTGTTTTGTGTTTTTTCAACATCGTGCTAGTTTCACCAATCTGGCAGTTGTCATCAGATGAAGGTCTTTCAGTCGCATACACTTGGAGATGAGAGTCATTGCCTGTGAGACAGCAGCGATCTACTCAGATACTTGGATGGTCCGTTTTCACTGGTTGTGCGGGCACCAGCATAATTTCCCTCTTTTCAGAGTTTTGCTGGGCTTGTCATTGCCAGTGTGGTTTCCTAGAGTCTTGAGGTCAGCCAAGCGAAGCGCTGCCCAGGTCGTCACCAGCACAGGCAGTCGTCGCCTTTTGTGGATCAGAGGGAGATTTGCCACCATGCGACTAACTTCGTACCAGGACGATGGTGGATCGTGGTATTGGTTTACTCTTATCTAGGTTTCCTGAAGGAAACGCCGGACTCCTTCTCAGCTTTGGAGACCCTGCCAGAGGGACTAAACCCCGCGCTGTACATCGCAGTGCGACCCCCAGGAACATCTCCCAGCCACGTTGAGGTGGTAAGCCGTTGCGAGGGGCAACAGCGATCGCTAACGAATAGCACAGTGAGCTTTAGTTTAGCACTTGTTAATTCTAGTCAGATGTAAAATTTTGGATTTTGTAGGTTTTTTTCCATTTGTAGATTATCTGCAAACTCTTGGTGTTCGTTTTGCTGCTGATTTCTTCGTCTATGTGATTTATTAGTGATACGGCTTTAGTATGAACCATGCAAATTTCTTTTGGTATTTCGATATGAGAATGCAGCAGATGCAACGTTTCATCGATTCTGCAATATAGATTCATAACGTTTACGGAATTTTTGATGATTTCTCGTTAAAAGGAAGCTGTTGAAAATTGGCAAAATCGGGGAAAGCATTGGAGGTTGAAAGTAATAAGAAGGAGCAAATCAAGAGCTTTGAGGCATTCCTCACCCTTGGCAATATGGCTCCTAGATTTCCATGCTTATTAACCTACTATGAGGGACGTGTACCGCAGTGCTGGTTATAGCGATCTTCACGACAGTGGTGCTTGTTTGACCACGGTTCTGGCCCGTCGAGTCTCTTGTCACTCCGTGGTCGCGAAATGAGTACCAACCTTGTTGCGGAAAGCACACTCTCCGCAGTCCAAGTGGAAACGCTCTAGCTGGGCTCTTCAGGATTCGAGCTCACTCGACTCCACCGGCATTCAACGACGTTCACGACGAACGCAAGATCTTCACGCAGTAGCCGAACATACACGCAGAAGTTGGAAGACCTTCGTGGATGATGGCGGATTCGAGAAAAGAGTTGAATTCAAGAAGTGCTAAGATCGGCACGGTAAATGTAAAATACGGGTCATGTGAAATAAAACGGAAAAAATAACCTATTATTTCAAACAACAATAATTAGGAGCGCGTGCAACGCATTATTTATCTGCCGTAAAAATTATAGAAGGCAAAAAATAAAAAGTAAACTTCGGTGGTTTTTGCGAATGCTTTTCCCAGTCTCTGCAGCTCTGACTGTAACTGATTCTCTTCTCTATTTAAGATCTCTTATCAACCGTCTGCATTAAAGTCCAGGCATGACCCGGTTGCCTGTAGCTCGGGCGATTCGACATTGACACATCAGCTCGAGTGTTTCGGGAGATATATTTCTCTTGCTAACTTTCGAACTCTCAACTTTATTAGTGCTAACGTTTGAATGAGCCGATCGTACTCCTCGTCGATGTTATCAAAAGTGGAATCTTCCTAACAGCCGACTAACGAACTGGATAAATCCCAGTTTGTGGTGGTTTTGAGACTTCTTTTTTTAATTTAACGGTTTTTTTCCTTTCCGCGAAAAATAAAATCTAGGACGATGGAGGTGATGGTCTGATCCCGTATAAGATTTTGGGACAAAAACGATATCGGTTAGGTAGAACCTTCAGTTAACTGTCATGTAGTTTATTTCGTTGAAGTACTGTTAGTCGAGAGACTCTCACCTTCAGCGTTATGCTTACCGCAACTAGAATTGCGAGTTACCATGGATGATCTTTGTCGCCGTGATGAACTCGGAGAGTCGCTCACCCTGGTCGTTCTATTTTAATCCCTGGGTCCCATTGTGACATTCAGACGTTCTTCTGGATCCAATCTTAGCGTTAAATTTTCAATTGATCAGCTTATAGAGTGTGTCCATTCTGAAAGAGTGAAACTTGTCTAAGTCCATATATAATCGACTTCGTCCGCTTCGTAGCTTGATATCGGTTCGTAAACGACGATAATTGTCAAACCTGGTATTGATCCACATCTCTTCAGTCGTAAATGTTTCATTCGAGTTGCAACTTGTTCGAATGAATCGATGTTCATGGACAAACTCGTGTTGACGAGAACACCAACGCCACCGACTATCGCATGTTTCGAGGACCAGTTGTTCTGTGTTATGACGGCGTTGATTTGGCAGCATGTTCTCGTTTCACGCCGTGCGATAACATCGTGTCATATCCTTTTTTTGCCTGATCCCGCTATCGAAGACTCAGGTGCACGTGTACGTGAAGGTGAAGGTTATTTCTTGGAGGCGACTCCTAACCGCTTCCCATATACTCGTGGAATGCAATCCGCATAAACGAGAGCAAACTCACGCACGTCTGTATGAATGCGCCTCCATAAAGAGAGAAGATACGGGCCAATTCGGAGCATCGGAAGTAGAGAGTCCCTCTCCTGGATCCACCTGTGTCTCACAGAAGTAATCGTGCAGTAGCCAAATCTCTATACCCAGTGTTTATCCTGAAATAACAAGGGTAAATAATTGCGAATATCGTAAAATCAAACAGATGTTCATAGTTTTTCTGTTATGTTTGCGATACTGCGACAGAATATTATGCTTTGAAGATAAAAAATTGTTTCCACGCGAGACTGATTTGTATTCATATCCATAGAGACTGTTTACTTTTTCTGATTGCTGTATCTTCAGGATCGACTTGTCTATGAGCGCCGTATGGAATGTGTTTCAAAAAACAACCGATGAATACGGAAATGTGTTGGCCACTTGCACGGTCTGTAGCCGATCACTGAAAGTGCCGAAATCGAGAACGACCACTAATCTTTTGGCTCATTTACGGAATAACCACTGTGATAAACGGATTGGTTCCACTAGACGGCGGTTCGACGCTACGATTCCGAGCTCCAGTGGCGCTTCTGGCACCGAATCTCATGGTTCACGAGCACACAGAAGACTCACACGACTCGTCATGGATGGAGCGCTTCTGCTCGAAGCGACGTCATTGAAGTCGTTCCGTGACTTTGTCAATAGTCTTAATCCTTCGTATCAAATACCATCCATCAGTACGCTTAGAAATATTCTACAAGAGGACTACAGTTGCATCGAGACGATCAATAGAAGATTTCTAGCAGAATCGTCGTCAAAAATCGCACTTACACTGGATTTTCACCCAACATTCAGAGCTCACTGTGGTCTTCTCGTGGTGAGTGGGCACTTCTTATCGCACAATTCAGTGGAGAGACGAAATCTCATTTTAGACTGTGTACCTCTTGAGGCAGAGAGGTTTGTTGTTTTGCTGTGAAATGAGATCTTCTAAAAAAAAGCGTTGACCTATTTTATTTGCCTCTTTATATTCATGTTTCACGAAGGGCGCGTATAGTGCAGTGGTCGGGGCGCCCGGCGACACATGGGGTCAATCCCCGCGCCCTAGGCTCACCAAGCTCTCCATCACTCCATGGTTGGCAAATTGGTACCAGAGTTGCCTGGGAGGACAGCAGTACTGGCTCGATACATCGAGAGGCCACCCCGAGTTATTGTAAAGGCTGGATATGCATTCGAACACCTTCAAACGATGCTTAATGAAGTCGAAAACACGGCCCATCCTTCAGGGATTGATAAACGCCGACAGCTCTACTCTTTATCTATGTTCCATAAATGTAAAATACACAACTTTGCTTAAATGTGACATTTAGTTTTTTTGTTCTAGCCTGTAATATAATACAAAGGATAATGATAAAAGCCTTGAAATACGATCCCCTAGCAAATTTCGGAGAAGTCACAAGTCGGTTTTCAAAAATATCGCTGCGTAGTAGTTTCGAAGTTTTCGAAACTTTTCTTCTCGATCTCGAATTACGTTTCAGTGAGGTTATATTAAAAGTTTAATGAACTGGCGTAATGTGGTAATCTTGTTAGTAATTTAAGAACACTGAATGAATCTTGTTAGCTTAACCTATCAGGCTTAGGATTTTTCGTGCGCAGGTCTGAAGAAAGTAATTAGGTAGCAAGAAGAAGTGGTGAGACAATTCCGAAACTAACAGACTGTGAATTCCTGGTGTTGTAGTAGTTATACAGTTTTTTCTACTCCAATATTATCACTATGAGAAGACACCATGTGTCACTCCTAAAACAAGAAAAGTAGCTTGAGAATTTTCTATTGATTCGAGTGCTTTTTCAAAGCATATGCACTCGTTTTAGTTTTTCCGGAAGTACAGTATCCCAAGCGGTTATAAACTGTTTGGGAAAGGTTAACGTTGATGTCACGCAAATCGCTACTGTCGTCGCCAACGAAGATGAACCAATGCAGGAGGCTGCTCTTTACCTGCACACAAAATTGTCGGTTTCCTTCTATTGTCTCTTAGTTGTTTTCCGACCAAAAATCGTTTCTTCCGTAACATTTCAGCGTTCCTTGTGCGGCTCATAGTATCCATCTCGCCGTGAGTGATACCATTTGTGCAAAAAATTCGTTTAAAGTTTTGGAGAAAGTTCGCAAGCTAGTATCGGAGATGAATCACAACAATATTGCAAAAATGCAATTGAAAAGGTACGAGAAATGCTATCATGGACTAGATTATATAAATTAACTAAGTATGAAATATTTGCAGTCGCTTGAAAGAGTTCAATTTGCCTGAATTCTGTCCAGTACCGGATTCGCCAACGAGGTGGAACTCGACCTATGATTTGATATGTGAAGTGCTCATTACGGTAGGAGCAACAATCCGCTTATTTCAGAAAGAATTCAGCTTCACTGGAAGTTTAATTCAGTGTTGTATTGTTTTCGAAATCGGCGCCGAAAAAGAACTGGTAATGGCTTTATTAAAATAGCTGTATTTCGTAGGAAGTAAAGTAGGAAGAATGGTAGAGTAGAATAGTAAGAAGAGCCTTAGAACAGAGCAGAGAAAAGTACGCTCTGTACATTAACTCTGAAAACTCTTATTATAAATGAAATAATGTACGATGTTTACTTTTTATTTCTGCCTTCTATTATTTTTATGGCAGGGTATTAAGCGAAATACAGCTACAAGATTGCTGAGATATTTGCAAAACTCTGGACCGCAGGTGCCTGTGGTGGGGAATGAACGCGCTATTGTCCTTTCCGGGGAGTAACGCGTTCACCACCACACCATGCGGGTCCTTCGTTACGCCTGTATATCAGTTAGTTCTATTGATCTTTTGCCATCAGCAATCACCCGTGAACGGGATTGATCTGGGGAGCTCACATTGGCATTGAACCCAATTAAGCTGAGGATGTAGTTAAATTCACAATGTTTACTTTTTATTTCTTCCTTCTATAATTTTCATGGCAGGGTATTAAGCGAAATGCTGACGGCACTGATCGATAGAACTAGCTGAGAGACAGGCGAAGTGAAGGACCCGCATGGTGTGGTGGTGAACACGTTACGCCCCGACGAGGACAATAACGCGTTTGTTCCCTACCGCAGCTACCTGCGGTCCGCAGTTTTGCAAATGTCTGAGCAATCTTGTGGTTGAAGTAATATAAATGTAAAACGGAAAGAGAGCAACATGTGAAAAAGGATTAAACTTTAGCCACTTTAATATACTTTAACGCTAACAGGACAGTACACTTTAATTGGTCCAAAATAAAGTAATTGAATTCGAAGATATTCTTTACTTTGGTAATAATTTGTAAGTGCGTCTTGTAAGGAGAATATTTTTTATTGGAATTAATCCTGAAAATGTTCGCATTAAAAATGCACATTGGCTGGTCCCGTCTTCATCTGTATTCATTTGAGTAGATGGCATACTGTGTGCGCTATAACGAAGTGTTTGCCATTGTCTTTCTGCAATGAATAGGAAACGCCTTTCTATGGGAAATTGGTGTCCATGTGCGAATTTCACATATTGGTTTTCGTAGTGATCGTTACTTTGCTCATATCAGTCTATTATCATATCAGTGGGATAAAATGATTCGTTCTCCCGAACCGTAGAGCAGCGTTTTAGTGGCCAGCACTCAACGATGTACTAGAGAAGTTGAATCAGCCGTTGTTGGAAATCGATGACATGAGGTTTCTGGAGACAATTCGAGCTTTTCTGGAGCCGTTCAGCACACTGACAAAGCAGGTTGGAAGTTAGTGAGGTGCTCGGACTTGGTCCTTTGTATTGCTGTTCAGGTGTGCTCCCGGGATGCTACATGCTCTGTCTATTTGGCCGTGGGTTGTATTCTGATAACGACAACGGAGAAGTGGGTGTTTTTCCTTTTCAGCTTGACCCTTTACCAAATACACATTTGTGTGCATTGGTTTCAATGCCTATTGAACAGTTTGAATCATAGTCATTATGCATTAACTCCTAGAGAACTTTCCTAATTAAGATTAAGAATCCACACATTTTAGGCAACAAGGTACAGGTTCTATTCTATCATGACGTCATTCCTGTTTTCTGGTGCCACGTTACCATTATTGCGTTAATCTTTTTGAATCTCGATTTTTTAAGTTAAGTTTAAGAACTTGAAAATAGACTAGCTAAAATTTTGAAAAAGTTACGAGTACCCTTAGAAAGGGAACAAAATTTTTCCTTGAAATTTCTCAACTGTAAAAGTTCTCAAATACTCTAGTCACTGAAAATGGGAACGGTCGCTAACATGTTGATTTCATCTGTGTTGTCTTGAACTAAGCACACTAAATGCGGACTTGGTTTTGTTCTTTGACTTTATTTGATTTTGAAGGTTTACATCGCAGTCATTCGGAGAAGCTCAGCGTTTTGGTCTCTGTTTGCTCGAGAACACATCGAAGTACTTTAATCCATGGCTAAATGACGAGTTTCTACAGACAGCCGCTTGTCTCGATCCGAGATTCGCGTACCTCGAGACAATACAGTCCATGAAGAGCTGGATGGAAACTGTGGAAAAATTCGTCACTAATCAAGGTGGGACGTGCAAACATTGTCCATGTTGTCTTTGTCAAATTTCCTTGAAAACGTATAGTTTCTCTTTGTAGATCCTTAAACTATCTGACTGTTTTGGAAACACCAAGGCTTTTTTTTACATTTAGCCTTGGCTTGGACGATCAGTATCTTGCTTTTTGATAACTTTTTACAAGGTTATTAATTTATTGCGGTTCACGTTTCGGCGACATCGTCAGTGTATGAGTCTTCGTGGTCGCATCGAGGCAAATCGAATGGATTGGAACACCGCGTAAAGACTGCATTACTTGTTGTAGACACTCGACTTGAATCGTTGCAACGCTAAAGAAGGCGATAGTGTCGAACCATTAGTCACTCCCCTAACAACAGTGTAAACTTGTGAGCATAACTGATTCATATCTTTTGAAGCTACGTTTTAGTCACTTTCATTACAGTTAACATAAGCTCGAGCAAGAATAGGGACGTTTTCCAAGTGGGGCAGGAAGCGTTTCTTCAAGAACTGCGTCACCAGCAAACATCAGTATGGGAGATCCTTCGAGAAAGTCGTGCGGAATCAGGCGTGAAGAGTTCGAATTCGTGGAATCACAGTGATGAGCTTAGAGTAGGTTTGGAAATCCTCACCTAACAAGATTTACTTCATTTCATGTGATACTTAGGCAGAGTTGCAACACTATTGTGGGATTCTTGGTAGCTCACGGCCAGCTTTCGGCACAGATCCTCTTCACTGGTGGCGGGCGTTCTCAAACGAATTTCCTCTACTATCAAAAGCCGCGTTGGGCTACCTAGCCACACCTGCAACTTCTGTGGATAGTGAACGATTTATGAGGTACAACGGGTCTTTCTCTTAAGTTTTAAATATTTCTGATTATGTCGTTATTAACAGCTTTTTATTTACCGCCTATTCTTTTTTTGCCAGGGTATAATGTGAAATATAACTACAATGAACAAACACACTATTACTCTTTCCGGGAACTAGCGTGGTTCTCCACCACGGCAAGGGTAAGAGAAAGGTGAATCGAAGGGCCCGCACGGTGTGGTGGTGAACGCGTTACTCCCCGGAAAGGGTAATAGCGTGATCGATCCCTACCGCAGACACCTGCGGTCCGGAGTTTTGCGAGCGATGCAGCATCCTTGTGGTTATCTCGTTATTATAAATTGTTATGTAATTGTTATGTCAAGCACATAGTGATGGCACTTATGTCGCTCAACAAAAACTTTACAGTGGAAAATAGTAGAGGAATTGTTAAGCTAATTAAAGAGCTGTTATTGCAGTGAGTAGTATTAAGGAAAACTTTAACAATATGTCTGTTTAGTCAGATCTGCTATAATTTGCCAATATGAACTGATTTAAAAATTCGTTAAATGTAGTGCAATTCAATTCGCAAAACATTTTCGAAAGGTGACAGCAATGTGTTTATGCACTGGACCATACTAACATGTAGTAAATAGTAGAATGCAAACCACTCACACTCACAGAGCTCTAGAATAAAATCGCTTCTATAATCCTCTCAAGTTGGTAGCTCGTCAAGTTCTCTAGTTAGAAACTATCGCCCAATTTCGGAAAACCAGTGCGTCCGTAACGGCTGTAAATTAAGCTCGGTCCCAAGTGGCAGGGCCGCTAAATACCGCGCTTCGCGAACCTGTTAATGGATTCGAACGTAGGGCTCATCTGTAAAGGATTATCCAAGATATTCTACACCCGCTCCACTTTGGTGTACAGAATAGGGTGAATTTCACACGAAATATAATTGAGGTTGAACTCAATTTGCAGTAATATCTATGACGCGGACGCAGAGAAATGATTTAAGTTTGAGGTTTTAGCAGCAACAGTAAAACGCATAATACAGTTTACCTCGGATCTTTGAGTAAGACACTGATTCCTGAGAGAACACGAATAAAAGAGGACAGAACGCCTACGTTTTAACCAGTAAATTTCTTCGAATTGTTGGGTCTACACGAGGTTATTATTACAACTTTCATTTGGCTGTGTCGATGTTTTCGTCCAGTACAGCGCACGTTTTATTCTAATATTTAAAAGTAGGAGAATAGTTGAAAGGGATCGCAGTATTTTAGGACTGTAATGACTATTTGAAATTGCGCTGACATTACGTGTAAGGCTTCAGGAACGTAGACTTATGGGATGTTATTTCAGTTTGAATTCAGTACCAACTAAAGGGAGGAACTTTGGTAGTACAATTAGGAAATTCGATCGCCTTTTGATGACGTTGAAGGCAAATGCGAACAAGGATGTCAGCAGGTACGGAGTGAATTCCTGTAGGCGATACTAGACGGGGTTGCTTTCTTTCTGGAAGCGATTGCTGTAGTTTTCTAGCTATAGTTTGCTTTCTGTATCCCCTCGCATTTTTCGTCATGGAGTTATGGAACAGTTAGATAAAAAGCTAGTGTTTCAAGCATGTTGAGTAGCCACAGTCACACATACATGTTTTCTTGATTTATTAGTTCGTGATTTCATTTTGTGTAGGTGTCATTGTAGTTAACATCATTGTCGATCAATAATTGATTATTAAGCTTTGCAGAGAATGCAAGGCTTGGTCCAGCGCAGACATTTATAAATACAGCTTCGAAGAATCATCAAAGAGCGACTTCCATGAGTATGACGTCGAAGAGGACGCAATACGGTCATCATGTAGATCTGACGAGGAAAAAGATATCACTGAAAGCATTAAGCCGCTGCTGTCGTTCTCAAAAGACTTTTTAGGAAATATGGAAAGTAACCAACTGGAATGACGATGCTTAATCGAAATAATCTCGTGTTTTGACCTGTGGTTTTTACGCATTTGTAGGAAGCTTGCTCGATAAATCATTAGAATTATTCCCAAAACCGACTTTCTGTTAACCTCGGTATTGATTGATAATTCGATGTTTTTCTTCAATAAGCAGGCAAGAGCTTGTTATTGTAGAATTTATTAGGTTACAATAGCTGACGCTTCGGCGGTTTCGCCTTCCTCAGAGCCTGGAAAGGTCAAATCGAGATGCGATCTACTCAACCAAACACTTTCATAACCCCAGCAGATAAAACTTAACAAATAAATTTGTATTCGCGTAAGAAACAGCTTCATTTAAACAGCTGTCGTTAATTTATTGTAAGTATTTAAGTTAGTTGGGGCAGACTTTGGTCAGACCGACTTCGGGACTCCAGGGGACCATAATGGCTTAACCAGCAAATCTCCGAAAAGTGGAGATTATGCTGGGGCCCGCACAGCTAGTGAGGATGGGCCATTCAAGTATTCAAGTAAGTATTTAAGTTAGTTGGTGGATAGCAATCGCACAGAGTCATACATGGGAGAGGACAGTGCCTGTGTCAGGTCACTGGATCGGCCTGAAGTACGGCGCCAGGTCATGCGTGTTGAAAAGACACTCCTCCTTGCGGTTCACTTTTCAATTTTTGGAATTGATCCAAAACGCTCTAAGAGTTTTGCGCGCTGATGTTGTCGATTCCTGCGTGAGGGTAGTGACTCCTACTTCAAAATCTTCTCCGTTGTGTTCCTGCATCCTATTCGCGCCTAGTGGAGTGTTTGGTTTTAACTTAGATTTACCGACTAGGTGTTCCTTTATGCGGACGCAGAGCGGTCTACCCGTTTCGCCAACGCATTCGTCTCCGCACGCTTTACAAGAGATAAGGTAAACTGTAACCGAACTCATGCAATCACCGTCTATACCGTTAGGGCAAATTATGTAGTTTTTCGTTGTACATAGACGGTCATATAGACGGTTGCGAACTAGCTGGCGTCTTAGAGTGTCCGATGGTATTTCTATCACTCATACGGAATTCTCTAGACCGGCCCTTATTAAGCAACGTTTTATGGCTGCACTTATTTCGTTCGAAATAAAGGGCAAGAGGACCGGAGATTTGTTTTCGCTAGAATTATCGCTCTGGGGCATGGGTTTCCTCTATGCATTTGCGAGAAGGTACAGTTTCGTAGCCATTTGAAATGCTTATTTGGGGCTCCAGTTTCGAGGATTCTTCCCTCTGGTCTCTACCTGTGCACACGCTGGCAGCGGTTCGAAGCATATTTCTTATAAGCGCCCTTTTAGTGTGTGAGGGGTGAGAGGAGAGGTAATGAACCGCAATATTCTCTTACTGCTTGGCTTTCGAAACCATTTTGTGTTGTAGCCGTTTTCGGATAGGTTAATTTGAAGGTTTAGAAATGGAAGCCAGTTTTTTTTCGGTTTCTCGAGGATAAATTTTATGTACTCTGACTGTTCGTTCAATAACTCAAAACATTTGTCCATTCTCCTCTTGTGTGGAGCACATGACAAAACAATCATCTATATACCTACAGTAGAGTAATGGCCTGAGATTGATTACTGGTGCTTCCACTTTGGACATAAAGGCTTTATTCTACTTTATCAAGACCCATAAGTTAATATCCTTGCTGATTATCTGGCGTCTATAGACCCCTCGCGGATGGCTTGCATTGCGGAGTCGTTTGACACGTTAGTGTAAAGGGCGGTAACGTCGATCGACTCCATAACGTACGTGCTTTTGGGACGTGCGTTGCCCAGACGATCTAGGAGCATTTGGGTGTTCGTGAGATGGGCTGGTATGTGCTTAAGCTGACTGAGAATTAGATTTATAAACTAAGCAATTCTATCCGTAGACCCGTCTACACAACTGATAATGGGTTTAACTTTAAAGGTAGAGTGGTCGGTAGGCGCCAGACAGATAATGTGCGGTGTACAGTGGGGATTCATCTCCTGGCAGGGTCTCCTAAGCTGAGAAGGTTTCTAGTAAACCAATACCAGGATTCACTACCTTCTTGGTACCAAAGTCGCATGGTGGCAAATCTCCCTCTGATCCACAAAGGCTGGTACTGCTTGTGGTGGTGAATACCTGGGGCAAACTTCGGCCAGGCTGACCACGGGACTCCAGGGAACCACAATGGCTTAACCAGCAAATCTTCGAATAATGGAGATTATGTTGCGGCCCTCACAACAAGTATGAAGTATCAATTATAAAACATCGCTTAGGAAGGGCTGGTCTACAGAATTCGATATCGTAATGGTGACTGAAATTCCACCAAGCAGTCTAGAACGCCATCTAATTCATAATCTTCTCTATGATCGTCTATGTGCAATGCAAAATTGCATAATTTGATCTAACGGTACAGACGGTGATTGCATGAGTTCGGGTACAGTCTATCTGATCTCTTGTAAAGCATTTGGGGCGAAAACGTTGGCGAAACGGGTGGACCGCTCTGCGTCCGCATAAAAGAACACCTAGTCGGCAAATCTAAATTAAAACCGAGCACTCCACTAGGCGAGCACAAGATGCAGAAACACAACGGAAAAGATTTTGAAGTTGAAGTCACTATCCTCACGCACGAATCGAAAACATCAGCGCGTAAAACTCTTGAAGCGTTTTGGATCAATTCCAAAAATTGAAAAGTGAACCGCGAGGTGGAGTGCCTTTTCATCACGTGTGACCTGGCGCCATACCTCAGGCTAATGCAATGACCTGACACAGGCACAGTCCTCGCCCATGTATTACTCTTTGCGGCTGCCATCCACCAACTAACTTAAATACTTACAACAAAAAAGCTGTAGCTGTTTAAATGAAGATGTTTCTTATAGAATGCAAATTTATTTGTTAAGTTTTATCTGCTAGGGTTATGTTTGGCTGAGTAAATTGCATCTCAATTTAACCTTTTCAGGCTCTGAAGAAGGCGAACCAGTCGAAACGTCAGCTATTGTATCCTAATAAATCCTATAATAACAACCTCGTTTCTGCTTATTGAAGAAAAACACGCATTAGAATTATGTTTGACGGTGTGACAGCTGGGTAGAGTGTGTCCATCATGGGGATTGCAGCAAACCGCTTCTAAACAGTGCTAGTCGTGGAAGTGCTGGGTGAATTATTGCTACGGTCGGAGCACCGTTGTAAAATGAGTGGGGACTTCAAGTGCTTCTGTCCAGTTCTACCCAAATGCCACTGTTTAACGATTTCTGATATGGTTCTGAGTAGTTACTTAAATTTTGGCAGTTTTGATGGTGTAACTCTGTAACCCTTGCTTTCGAGTGTTACTGATGTGTGCACCCGGCTGTGTCAGCAGTTAATCGAAACCTTTCTTTTATTTAATCAGTTAATTTATGATTATTGTTGTTGTTATCATTATCATTATCATGCGGACATATGCAAGCTATTTGTGCAAGTATCAATTTGTTGATCATTTCGAATATAGGAATGCGTAGGTGTAATTTCATGGATCCCAACATGTTTTTTTCGTTTACTGAATGACGTCATAATTCTTTTACGTGATTGAGTTCGCGCGAGGTTGGTCTAAAACTTTTTTTCGGCTAACATTCCGATGTCTTCGTCTTTTCGGAGCCGACACCATTCGAGAAGACGGTCCACAGGTTATTTCCCACACAGTGTGGGTGTTCCTTGTTACATCGATCCGAATTCACTGAAGCGGAGCAGTGCTCAGATTGACAATCTCACTCGTGGGTGTCCTTTGCAAACTATGGATGCTGATCCCTTTCCGCCATGCAATATTACCTTCACAGAGATATATGCATTCTCTCATACATTTCCGACTAAGATAAATGACTGATAGTCCTTCAGTTTTGGAGGAACGATGCTCTTTTAACGCCAAAAATCAAGCGTTCTTTTAAAAGTTGTACTTTATTACTTCCTCTAATAAATGAGTCGTAGAGTACCAAAAACTTCTTATCATTTCAATTCCGGACAAAAAATTGTTGGTTAGTCGTCTTTATGACTTTTCGTCAGGGAAGGGTATAGCGCGGTGGTTAGATGCGCCCTGCAATACACATGGTTTCGATCCCAACGCCTCAAGCTCACCAAGCTTGCCATCCCTACAAGGTTACCACGTTGGTACGAGACTTGTCTAGTAGTACGACAGTACCAGCTCGATACATTGATTGGCCACCGCGAGTTATTTTAAAGGCCAATCATCTCTAAGGAAGGTTAAATTACCCAACCAGCAATAGGCTAACCGTAGTAGCCCCGCACGTTAGGTGCTCCGAACTGTGATGTCGGACGGTGGGACTGTCAGTGAGAAGTCACAAAATCCTTGGTTGCGCGGAACCTCATTGGAACTGGGCCTGAAGAACATAGCGACGACATTGTTTTAACGTTTTGTTTTCTGCCTTCTATAATTTTCATGGCAGGTTACTAAGCGAAATACAACCACAATGTTGCTGAGATATTTGCAAAACTCTGGACCGCAGGTGTCTATGGTGGGGACCCGCATGGTGTGGTGGTGAACGCGTTACTCCCCGGAAAGGATAATAGCGCGTTCGTTCCCCACCATAGACACCTGCGGTCCAGAGTTTTGCAAATATCTCAGCAACATTGTGGTTGTATAGCGACGACACTCCATTGATATTGTATGTTACTGAGCAAGTGTGATACTAAACCAATCACCTCAGACGCAATTCTTCACCCTATTCTTGAAGCCGCCAACCACATCAAATGTGATCGTCCTACAAGAGACGAGAAATAGAAAGGATGACACATTCTCGGTCTTCGATCAAGCAGAAGATCGCTGTCATCAATTGCTACGTGTCGATCGATGAAGGTGATAAGCACGAATTGGATACATTATATTGACAGTTGAGGAATTTATCTGAAATGGTAAGTCTTGCTATAAATTTGTTCTCGGGGACTTCAATGCCAGAATTGGAAAGGGCAACGAATACTGGATCGGAAAATTTGGATCAGGAGAAAGAAATGAGAGTGGAATCCGTCTTACATGGCTCCTGTATGTAATCGTCTCTTCCATGGAAACGTTTTTCCAAAAGAAAAAATGGCCGCCAATGGATGTGGGTTGTCTGCTAGCGGCACGATTCATATGGAGATCGGCCATCTTCTGATAAACAGAAGGTCTTGCTTACTTAACACATCGGTGGTCCCGTTATTCTGTACTGGTCCCAATCACCGCCTTCTTTGCGCGGGGATTCTAAACAGACATAAGCTGGAAAAAATTTGTGGCATCGATGAAAAAGTCAAACTGTAAATGGTGAGAGGATTCTAAACGAAATCCTAAACGTGACTGACAGATTAGGGAAAACCCGACCAAAGACTACGAGCTGCTCGTCGAAGGACTTGAAAGTTGCGCAGAATTCGCTTCAGTTCCTCAACCAAGAGGCTCTGATCGCATCTCCATTACTACAAAGTACTTTCACGAAAAGAGAAGGAAACTGAAGCTTGATCCTACCGCAATAGGTTTAACACCGCTGGTAATAAATACTAACTGCAAAAGAGCTCTGCAGTAAGATCTACATGGGCATAGGCAGAACAATCTACCGGAAGCAGCAGAGAAAGGAAGCAGTCTGAAAAAATACCGTCGCGACTCGTGCGATTATAATATTCCGCTTCCACTCCTGATGAACAAACATGGGATCGCCAAAACTTTTCGCCATGGTATGGAATTGATAACGAGAAATTTCTACATCAACCCTTTTCTTCCCACAAACCCCGTCCTTGACCCTAAAATCTTCGCTGGAAAAAACCACCTGAAATTCTTCTATCTAAGGTCCGAGTATCCATAGAAAACATGAAAAAAAGGCAGAACTCCAGAATTCGAAGATATCACCACCGACTTTCTTAGTGTTGAAAGTCACAATTTACACGTACTTCTTGTATGCCGTGTGACAGTTTACGTTCAAAAGGAAAAAATCCCAGACCAGCGAAGGACGTTGCGCACGCTAATTTTACCCAAGAAAGGTGGCCAGGGAGATCTTCGTAAATATTGTCCGATAAGTTTGTTGAGTACACTCTACAAGCTCTTCATGAAGATTATCCTGTCGTGCATATCAAGGACACGGGATGAGTTGCAACCAGTGCAGCAAGCAGGATTTCCAAAAGGATTTTGCTGCATGGACCACATCCAAACTGTGTCCAGCGACATCGAACTTTGTCGGGAATACCGCCTACCCCAGTCTCAGCTTTTGTCGACTATAAAAAAGGTTTGACAGTGTTGAAACGAATGCAATCCTTTCAACGCTCGTCGACCAAGGAGTGGACCCGCTTTAAATAAGAGCTGTCATAGACTATTATCGACGTCTTACCATGCCCATACCAACTCTTACCACACCCATCGGGAAAGGGTTTCGATAAGGCAACACGATATTGCCAAAGCCTTTTAGTGTTACACTGCAGTGGATAAGTAAGTCACTGGATCGGGATGAGAAAGCCGTACATATCAATGGGAAATTCCTATTTAACCTTCGCTTTGCAGACGATATCGTCATGTTCTCAAGAAGCGCCAACGAAGCAGAATCGATTACCAATAAGCTTAACGAAGCGGGAAAAGAATGGACTACGAATGAGTCGGAAGGAGATCCAGTTCATGAAAAACTCATGGTGCGAAGGCGATCAGATCAATTCGAATGGTTCTCTGACTGCAGAGACCACCTCGTACGTATACCTTGGACGATCACTGAACGTGGAGAACAACATGAAGGAGGAGTTAGACAGAAGAAGGAGAGCAGCTTAAGCTGCATTCCAGCTTTTCAAGGAAACCACTGACCAACTGAGGGACTCGAAAATCTGCACTCATCTTTTCGAATCAACGGTGTTTCCATCGCTTTGTTATGCTACAAAGATGTAGGGTGATAGTACAACTACGTCAATAGTACAGCACACCACTCACAGAGCGCTTGAATTATGCCTTCTGAAATATAACCGGCACACTCAATATCTAGTTGAGATGTTTAGCTATGAATCTTCGAAATCTGTCACATCTCCGAGACTTAGGCGAACACACAACGATAGCGAAACATTGATGGGCTGGTAATATAATGAAAAGAATAGACGACACATGGGTGAAAAGAACTGTAGAGTGGACTTCACGACGATGCAGGCATTCCCTAAGACGGCCACCTACACGTTTGGCCGATGTGTTCGTAACCAAAGTTGATCACCTGCAGTCACAGCTGCAGTTGGTTTGGAGATAACGGTGTGGGACTCGCTTTCACCAGTGTGGTGGGGCTCGCACAACTCGTAAAGATGGACCGTCCAAGTATGCAAGGAACTAAGTAACTTATCATAGGAGGTTCCGCGAGAATATACAGCCTTTGTGGAAAGTGTATCGTAACAAGTCTGTCGTTATGTTTGAAAATGGAGTGGCATTTGCTCCATATTCAAAATATCAGGCACAGGTTTGGTAGCAAATTGTTCGATTAATTTTCTAACGAGTTTTTAGCACTGGATTTAAATTGTACACAAGAGGCAACAGCATGCATAATTACAATACACGTCAGTAAAGGATTCCAAAAGTAAAACTACAGTTAAGTCGGTGATAATCAGTCAGTTGGACGATTTATAATCTAAAGTGCATTTGGTTGTTAAAAACTAGCATATATATGTTTTTAGTTGGGAACCTGACCAACGAGAAGTCACATTTCGTTGGCATATGTAGACAGTACAGAGAACCATTCCTCAAGCAAGTCAGATGACAGGTGCTGAGAGATGGCGTAGAGCACGATGTCTGTTTCGTTGGCAATGTGACACAGAGGACTTTCTAGAACTCTGCTTAGGAAAAAGCATAATAGCTAAGGCCTCCCTCTTGAAAGTGTCCGACCCATCTGTCTTTTAGATATAGATGCACAGTAGATGTAGTGCAAATTGCTTGTCTACTGGGTGAGGTTATTTGATTTTTTCAATTCTGCACCGTGAAGGAAACATTAGGAAAAATTTTGGGATTCATCTGACACTGTGGTCGTATGGAAATGTTTTCGTGAGATCCTTACATGTTAGACATTGCTGTTAACATATTAAGGAATTTATTTATATGATCTTATACACTGGTCTTTTTGGACTGATGCGAGGTTGGTATAGGTTTCGGTTGTAGTTGTAGTTGTTGTTATTGTTGTTATTGTCGTCGTTGTTGGTGTTGCCGGTCGATGGCGGACGTTCTGGCGATTTCGCCTTCCTCAGAGCTGTGTTGTTACGAATGGGACTCTATTAAGGAATTCTTCATTGGGCGACAAGGATTGTAGCCAAAAATGAGTGAATTTGAGCAGCTTCCCTGCCATTCCACAAAGGTTGCCACATTGAACAGTCATCAGAACTAAATAGCACAACCCAAAGCACTGATATCCAAATAAACATTATTTGGTTCCCTTTTTTCTTGCTGACCAGCAAATAGTAAAAATAAAGTTGCAGTTGTGTCGTTTTCTTGTTCAGCAATCGCGAGGTTTTATTGAACGAGCAGTCCGAGTACATAAAGTTCACCCGGGAGAAACCGAGAGAAAACTGGCTTCCGTTTTTGGACGTCCAAATAAACCTATCAAGTAGCGGTTACCTGACAAAGTGGTAACGAAAGCCAAGTAACAAGAACATCCTTGTTCATTTCCTTTCTTCCCACCCTTCACACACAAAGGGCGATTGTGAGAAACATGTTTCGAACAGCCACCTCTGTGTGCACTACCAGGGAACTAAAGGAAGAATCGCGCGACTTGGCCCGGCAAATAGCCACCTCCAATGGCTACGAAATAGTAACCCCACGAGATAAGTTTACAAGGAGAACGACGCGCTCACGCGAAACACTTGGCCAAAACAAAATCCCGTTTATGTTGCCTTTTATAAGCGATGAAGTAAGCGCAGCTATAAAACGATGCTTAAGAAGGGCAGGTCTAGAGGAATCGGTAGCGATAGTTGAAATACCACCGACTACTCTACGTCGCCAATTAGTTCGCAACCGCCTGTATGACCGTCTGTGTGAAACAACAAATTGCGTAATTTGCCCTTACGGCAGGGACGGTGATTGCATGAGTTCAGGTACGATATACCTGATCTCGTGTAACAATTGCGGAGATGAATATATTGGCGAAACGGGCAGACCTTTGTGTATCCGTATAAAAGAACACCTAGATGGCAAACGAAAACAAGACGAAGCACCCCACTAGGCACGCATAGGATACAAAAGCATAGCGGAGACGATTTTGAAGTGAANCTCCAATGGCTACGAAATAGTAACCCCACGAGATAAGTTTACAAGGAGAACGACGCGCTCACGCGAAACACTTGGCCAAAACAAAATCCCGTTTATGTTGCCTTTTATAAGCGATGAAGTAAGCGCAGCTATAAAACGATGCTTAAGAAGGGCAGGTCTAGAGGAATCGGTAGCGATAGTTGAAATACCACCGACTACTCTACGTCGCCAATTAGTTCGCAACCGCCTGTATGACCGTCTGTGTGAAACAACAAATTGCGTAATTTGCCCTTACGGCAGGGACGGTGATTGCATGAGTTCAGGTACGATATACCTGATCTCGTGTAACAATTGCGGAGATGAATATATTGGCGAAACGGGCAGACCTTTGTGTATCCGTATAAAAGAACACCTAGATGGCAAACGAAAACAAGACGAAGCACCCCACTAGGCACGCATAGGATACAAAAGCATAGCGGAGACGATTTTGAAGTAAAAGTCAATATCCTTGCACGGGAGACTAAAACACCAGCGCGAAAACTCCTTGAGGCTTTTTGGATCAATGCCAAAAACCCTACAATGAATAGTAGGGATGAATGCCCGGAGGTCATACGCGACCTGATCCCGTACGTTCGCATCGATTTTTGATGTGGGATGGTGCAGTCGTCAACCACATGCGACTATAATCAGCTGTTCTAAACTTCCTCATTGGAAGTAACGAAAAAGCGGTGGGTTTTTTCGAGAAGTTCTTGATCATGTAATTAGCAGAGAGTTTTTCGTCTTTTTGTAAGTGTTATTGAAGCGTTTGGCCTAGTAGATTGTATGTCAGTATACCCTTCCAGGTTCTGAAGAAGGCGATACTGTCGAAACGTCAGCTAGCGTTGTATTGTATTGTGTTTTTATGGAAGTAAATGTATGCTGTTTAAAAACCTCGCGATTGCTGAACAAGAAAACGACACATTCATATTCCAATGCCGAGGTTAAGAGAAAGTCGATCCTGGGAACTATTAAAAGTTGCAGTTGTTCAACGCCACGACAAGAAAAGTTAATTCTGAGGTGGATCGCACTCACAGCATTATTAGGTGACTACGTTTGTCCCTGTGGATTTTTTCTTTATTTCATGTGCCATAGCCACAGTTTTTGATGATGAAACACTGAACTCGGATTCTAGTAATTAGTTCCAACTAGGCAAAACTAGAAAGGCAATGGAACTTCGTGCGAAAGTCTATCTTAATTCGACGGCTCGGACTTTGTTGAGTAAGTGTTATTAAAGGGTTCAATCGTTTTGTTTTCTGCAAATGCCTGTATCTATGTATGGCTTGTTTTCAAGGACTGTTTGCGAAGAGCTCTAAGAGTCACAAAGCAACTCCAATCCTCTCAAGAAAAGGGCTGCAATGGAAAGAAAAAGAAGGAAAGAGAGACAACTTTGTTTTTCCGGAAGTTGTAAAGGAAGGAAGGGATCGGAATTATTTATTTTATTGCAGTCGATTTGCACTTGCGTGTCTTACCTATCCTGATAAATTGGTTTTTTGTAAAAAAAAAAAGACAGATTCAAGTGCAGCCATTGTGAAAATAATGCAGATTAGTTCAAAAAAGCGCTTTTGAAGAGGAAAAAACGCTGACGAAACTATTTCTTCTTAAAACTAAAGTGGATGACGAGTGTATGAATTGACAGCAATGAAAACATAAGCTGGTCATGGATGGCTAGCAATGAGACCTCACGAAGCGAAAGTAGGGGTTTCCAAAGAATGTGAAATTTCAATTTGATTGTTCCCAACTAGTTTCGTTTCTCTTTCTGTTTTTGTCTGGACGATGTCTCCCCTATGTTGTGAGTATTTCGTGAACAGGTGCACTTCACGCATGATCAGCCTATGACCCAGGGTTTTATTTGACGACGGTGCGGGCGTCTGCTCACGATGAACCCTCAACGACTGTCGACAGACAGCAAACAATTCACCGTAATGGTACCACATCATCAATCTCTTCGGTACTTTTCTGTGAGATGCACAGTGGTACGGCCCTGAATTGAAATGTCAATCACTTCTTCAACGTTTTTCCACTACAACCAAAGCACAAGCGCGTGCGATTCACGCTGGTCATTTGAGAGAGTACCCCATCGACTTTTCAATTGGTTTTTCTGCTTCGACTGCTTTTTTCTCGTTTGTTTCCTTTTCCGAAATGTTATTGGGTGTAGATTTTACTACTGAATGCAATGAGCTTGGTCTGCCAGGAATTTCCTCGAGATCAATTTGAAACTAATTCAACACATCCGGGCAGACAAGCATGAAGGTGAACTTCTTGCGTCATCTTAAGCATATGTGCAATTTTCAAACGCTGCACTTTCAGCTTTAAATTTCATCGAGAGTAAGATTTTGAAAAAAACAAAGAACGTTGAAATTTCAAAGATTTCCCACGCATGCTCCACAACTGCATTAAGCAATGATGCATTGACACGAACACGTTGCATCCTGATGGATAATATCCCGCTTTTTCGATTGGTTTCGAGATCGACACATGAGAATGGGCGAAAAAAAAATAATTCGGTTGATTGCTGTTGGCAGAGATCAATAAAACTAGCTGAGAGACAGGTGAAACGGAGGACTCGCATGGTGTGGTGGTGAACGCGTTACTCCCGGAAAGGACAATAGCGCGTTCGTTCCACACCGCAGACACCTGCGGTCCGGAGTTTTGCAAATATCTCAGCATCATTGAAGTTAGAACAATGCGTTTTATGGTCTTCAGGAAATCAGAATGTCGCCTTGAAAGGAAAACGGGATGGTTTGGTTTACAACGTTGAGTTTTTTTCACTTCAATCATTGACGAAGTTAACAATGATCTGAAACGTGTCAAATAAAACATGAAAGTGGCCATAGCTTTCGCACTGAATTGTCGTGCATAGTGGGCGTTATTTGTTGACGCAATGGTGTTAGAATTATGTCTGAGCAAGCTCAAATTTACACTAAATAGATGTCGTTGTCAAGTGTTTCATCGCTCACTAAAGGCTTCCCATTCCAGGTTTGCAATTCTAACGAAAACCGCTTTCGATCTATGAGGTACTTTATTTACTTTCATAAAGTAACATTGTTTACCACTTTTGAAAAATTTATATATTTCAAGGTTCCACTGATTGTTTAGTTGCCAATGTAGTGGGTAGTGTAGTAGTATCAGTGCCGTTCTTTATGCTGATCGGCCAACCTTGCCAGACCATTAGTTTGACCTCGCAACGAGCCCACAACGCCTCTCATCCTTCCAGAGTTGCGAAATTGGTACCAGCGTTCTCTGCGAGAAGCTGACACCCTCTATTTTACTGGGTGCGTCCTTTCACGGGCATCTCAGGACTTCTATGGGAATTCACTTGACCATCATTCAACGATGTTCATAACAGGTAATCGTCAAGCAGCAGCAGAACCCAAAAGCTATCGAAGACTTTCGTATGGGGTGGATGTGCGAAAACGAATTGAATATGAGAACTGCTGGGATTCGCACCTTGTGGAACATCCGCTATCGGTTATGTAATAAATAAGTAAATAAACAAATAAATAAATAAATAAATAGATAAGCAGGTTGATTATTTGAAACTCTACCAAAAACGAGGACGTGAGTGGTGAAGCTTCTCACTTTTCGTTATTACGCTAAACAACCTCTGTGTGAATAGTCACCTTCCATCGTTTTGTTGTTTATTTCTTCTGACTTGCCAAATTACGATAAGTTGCAGAATTTCATTCTACAGCCGTATCTCTCAAGATCGGGCTTTCCCTCGCCCGACTAACTGGGCTTGACTCAGCTTCTAATTGTTTTCTTTTCTCTTTTTTTAAACTCGACTGAGGTGCGTACCAACATCAGCGCGAGAAATGCAAGGTGGTGTCTTTCGCCTTCGTTTCTCATATCAAGTGTCGTCGTTAAGTGTTGATCTTTTGAGGTCGTGATACCCCATCATTTTACCGAAGAAACTGAAAAGCCACTTGGTAACCCATGTCGCTCACGACGGCGCCTTTTTTTACATTGTTCTTAGCATGCGAAACTATTCATGACTACTTCGCGCTTTGCAAAATCTTTACTTCTAACGAAATTTGAAGCATCGCTAGAGGGTAATCTTGCTTTGGATAAAGTGATTTACATAAAGTCTTTTGCCTGTGTTTCCAAACTCGTTAGCAGACAAGAAAAAGTGATATCAGTAGAAATTCCGTTCATGTTTATCGCACCTCAGAGCTGTCTGAGGGTCTTGGTTATTCAAGAAACAACAATGGCATCACGACTTTCGTACCGTCTTTTATTTTAGTTGGTTGCGGTGAATAACCCACACATATAGCATTCTGAGCTCCACCTGATCCACATTTAGTTTTAATTGGACTTATAGATAGAACTATTGAAACAGACTCTGACTTTCATTCACTGGATGGCCATTAGAACCTTTGCCACCACTGACTCTGAGCCTTAGAAGAGCCTGACAAAGAGCGAAACGATCACTATACAGCACATTACAAGACTTAGGAACACTCTCCAGTTGTGACTAGGCGGAAGCACAGTTACAAATTTTTCAAGAAATTTGTATCGTGGCTTGTGTATGTATGTTGTAACAAACCATTGTTGTTGTTAATGCAGTGTTGTTATAGGGCTGCCTAAATGAATTACCATTGGAAAGCGTTCATTTACTGCCTTTGGTCGGATCTTCACAAAATACTAATACTTATCCTTGGAACAGTCACTGTCTTCTCAGCAGGTGTGTTCAATTAAGTTTCGTATAGCAATTGTACGAATTATCATTTATGTGGAGCAAGGCTGCTTTATGCGAGTGCTTTACGTAGGAACTTATGGTTTCATAATCTAGCTGCTTGGCTGCTCAGATTGTTCATTTTAGCTTCTCCACGGAACCGTTGGTGTTCTGAGGAAGATAGATGCGACAGCTGCACAATCCGTCAAGCTCTCGGGACTAAGTGCGCAAAAGATGATGATGACAAAATCCCTTTTCTATTCTGCAATCCAAGAACGAAGTCAGTATTGTGTAATCCTCAGAAGTAAATCAATGCGTGGTCGTTCAGGCTCATACACTTGTTTCATTGAGAGGACTAACATTTCTCAGTGAGAATTGCGTTGAAAATGACGATCTGACATTTTCTGTGCACTCCACAGGCTTTAGTGGCTCTCAGTACACTACATGTTTGCGCTTTCGCTCATGGAGATAATTTGAGGAATAAGGCAATTATTAAGAGTTTCCGGATGTTAAAAGTACTTTGACCTGGTTTCAGACGTATCGATGTTGACACCTCGTCATATTTGATGTGTTCCGATGGCATCTACAGGCAAAAACTCTGTTCCAACGAAAGTTTGACGCACTTCAGCTCGTCCACACTAAACTGCGTTGATCCAGCTTCGCTCAATTTTCACATCCAAGGCACTTCGGGTAATGTTTTCGAAATGTGGTAAAAAGTGCTTCCTTTTGCAACAAAATGCGTCTGATTTATTACGTATCTGGGGCTTGTTAGGAAGACTCTAAGTGTTATAGAAAGTTGCTATCCTACTAGGGTTCACTTCTCACTATTGATGTCTCTCGAAAGTCATAATTATTGCAACCTGTGCCAGTTGTTTGTAATATTGTCAGTCATCAAGAGACCTGAGTGGATTTTCGTTCATTGTCGTGAGGATGATACGATGACTGAGCCCAGCACGCTCAAGTTACAAGAAGAGTATCTCACTATTACAGCGACATTGTCCCTCATTTTTTAAACATTTCACTAAACAGCAATGTTTGCTAACTATAGAGAAGTCATAGATCTTAGTTGAGCTTTCGAAAAAAAATCTTGTACCTATTCTCAGTATGGACGACCCTGCTATGTGAACAATTGTGATTCGACTAGCAGGTTAGGTGGGAACATCACAACCGCTCGCTAGATAAAGATTTTATTGTTCCAGACGGATAAGTGATGACAAATGAACACTGCTGTTCCTGAGATTGTGATTCCGGCTATGACCTCAGTTTAACTGGGTTCAGTGCCGATTTCCGCTCCTCAAATCAATCACTATGACGGATGATTGCTGATGGCAGAGTTAGGTAGAAAACTAGCTCAGATAAAGGCAAAGCAAGGGCCTCAGTGGTGCTGTGTGTAACACTCGAACCCTCAGAAAAGGAATGGTAGTTCGATCTGGTCTTGAGTCCAAATTATGCGAATACAACAGCATCATTGTGGTTATGTTTCACATCACACCCTACCATGAAAAATTATAGAAGGCAACAAATGAAAGGTTAACACGGTTGCTTCTTTCAAGATTTGAGAGAATTCAAAAGTGAGAGTACACATCCATACATGTAAAAGGCGAAAATGTCTGACCTACAACCTAATAAGATAGTGCGCCTCGGAACCAGTTACCCGCATAGCAAACTCTTAATAAGGACGTTATGCTTCCGAATTGCCATTTGCTATCCTATCCTTGTTTCTCATGAAGGAACATTGCTCTGGTAAACTCAAGATTAGGGTGTGACTCTCTGTACGTTCTTTGGACATTTCTTTCTTCCGGCAATGTTAATGAGTATTTGTACCATTCATTATCTCATGGATATGTCTAAACGGGGCAAACTAGAGTGTTCAGGCTCAGGACGAGTCGGTGATGTTTGCTCGTTCAATACAGACTGTCTCAGCGGTATGTACTGCGTCATCGGGCGTTGCCGATGCCTCTCGACATACATTGCCGTCGATGCGTACTGCTATGAACGTCGGTCTTAACCAGCTGCCACCAATCTTTGTCAGAAAACAACTATAAATTTTTTCGTCACAGGAATCTCACCTTCTGAATCCGGTTGCTTCTACGATGTACAATGCTCGGTGGTTTGGCCAGGAGCGTACTGCAAGAGCGGCCAGTGCCAGTGCCCCAGTGAAGATATGATGCCCATTAAGACAAAGTCAGTGTGCTTTTTGAATATTTTCCAGGTTTGGAACAGATTTTACTTCACTTGGTGACTCAATTCTTTAAACAAAGCCCACCATCCGCGTCGCCGCTCCACAAAGTTCCAAAGCCTCTATCGTTTATTTGCAAGTGTTTTTACTGAACCACAATGATATCACTTAATAACGCCCTCTATCTCGTGTCATAAAATTAACAGACTTTGTGTTTACCAAAACGTCAAAGTAATAGGAGTCGAAACAAGAGCATAGCAAAGCAATAAGGAAGTAGTTGAATAATAATAAAAATAGTTCAATAATAAATGATAAGCATGAACAAGTGCATCGTAGTCATTACTTTTAATGGGTCTACCAAAGAACGTAGTGCTTGATTTTTGAGTAGTATAATTGAAGAGATGGTACGTTTTGTTTGTGGGTGAGTACTGATGAGCCTTCATGTCCACTACCCTCACTTCCGCCACCTGATTCTGCTGCTGCTGCCGTTGTTCTGCCAGCTCCATTGAGTACGATTCATTCTAAATTTTCAAGTTTTTCGACTGCCTCCTTGTTTGTTGCGAAATAGGTCTGATTTAGAAGGGAACACAATGGGCATAGCGAAATGTAATCCATATGCGTCGTCACTGCCCATTAACGACGAGATGCTGCTTGCAGATGCTCACGAACACAAGTGTGCTGTGAGGGGAACGGTAGGTGGTCGCCATTGGTGCTAACGGTCCAGGTGCAGACGACCAGAGCTGCTCTTGGTCAATAGCGGCTTTGAGTCCGCGTTCCTGTCGCTACAAAAGTTGTCGGAAACGACTAGATACGTAACAGAAAGTCGTTCCAGTGCCACAACGAATGAGTCTGCTCATATTTTCAGGTTGATAACCCTATACCAAGAGACGTTTCTGATCTCTACGACTGCATCGACAACAGTGGGTTCTGGAGAACCCAAGGACAAGACACGAGTGCTCATCCGATTGGCGTATGTTGCATGAATAGAGGTAAGACTATTGCTATGCGAAAAACGTTCTATAACTTGCACATAATTAGCACACTTTAAGTTTCCAAATGAATTTCAACATTTTAAACCAGTTTCAAAAATGTTTTATTCTAACTCTTTGTTTGCTATTGGTTTACTGTAATTTCTGCATGATTCGAAAATAACAGATTAAATGAAAAAAACTTGGGTGACCGTATTCCGTTCGTCCATGATTGTTTCCAAGTATTAAACAAATTTTAATATTTTCTGCGTAAGACGCAAATACCGCAGTGTTTTACTTGGATACCTAGGTAGCCCATCCTCATTGCTTTTGTGGAACCCAGCGTAATTTCCATTGCTGGTTTAGCCACTGTGGTTCCTTGAAGTCCCGAAGTCAGCCTAGCCAAAGTGCGCCCCAGGTCGTCACCACCACAAGCAGTCGTCTCCTTAGTGGATCAGAGACAGATTTGCCGCCATCTTACTAATTTGATACCAGGATGGAGTTGGATCCTGGTATTGGTTTAGTTCAGCTGGAGGGGTGCCCTGCAATAGAAGTGGGTTTGATTCTATGCCCTAGCTAAGCAAGCCCCCTTGCCTGAGTGTTCGGAAAATTGCTACTAGACCTGCATGAGAGGGTAGCAGCATTGACTCAATACACCGGTAAGCTACGGTGAGTTGTATAACCCAGTTGTGCGTTCAATCACCTCTAACTATGCTTGATCAAGTGGAGTGCGTGGCGCAAGCTTCAAGGATTGACCCGCGCCAGCAGCTTTGTCCCTTTCCTAGCTGGAATATATTACAATTTATTGGTGGTCGTATTGCCTGGAAATATAACACTATGCATCCGATTCGGAGTGGGGCTTTGTTTCTACTGGTATTTCCAAAGAAGGAACCGTTTGAACATTTTCGTTTGACTCAAACGAGCATAAGCAAATCCTTGCACTTGAAGTTGGCCATTTATAGGCTTAGAATGGTCAATAATCAATATAATCAATCAATGTCAAGCTTTTTTTTTTTCAAAAACAAAGAAACATCAACGGGCATAAAGCACTGCCCACTACGTGCTATTGATTTTGAGAGAGTTGCAAGGAACTTCAGCTTTAGTCGCTTGATCTCGTGTTCCTATATTTTTGAATGATTCTTGTCCAAGCTGGAAATAGCCGATTGTAGCGTTCACCTGCCAGCAGCCAAAGAGGGGCGAGGCGGACGAGCTGGGCGCGGTGCCGAGGTGGTGGTTCAACAGCGTGGTCGGCTCGTGCCAGCAGTTTCTCTTCGATCCATCTTCTACCGATGTCAGTCCGAACAATTTCGAGACTCTTCATCACTGTGAGAGCTTCTGCAGAGACAGTGAGTTCTAGTCATGGATTACTCAGATACTGTTGACAATACTACTGCACCATTTTAGTCTATTAAGACCCATCAGATGAACAAAATTCGCACCCGCACGAGCATGTACATTGGCGACTATTTTTATTTTTCAAATTTTGAATGCACGGTGGCTTCATGGATTTAATGAGATACAGTAAACTCAGATTAAAACAATGAAGAACTACCAGATTTTCGGGAAAAAACTACTTTGGAGAATGTGAGAGCGGAAAGATTATTAGCCAAGATCTGTGGAAAATAGCTCCAATAGTTTTGTTTTAGGGGCGCGTGTGGAGCAGTGGTCGGAGGCTCCCTGCAACACACGTGGAGTAAATCCCCACGCGGCATGGCTCACCAAGCCTTCCATCCTTCCGGGGTTTACAAATTGGTACCAGACTTGTCTTGGGGGGATAGCAACACTGGCTCGATACATCGGTAGGCCACCGCGAGTCATTAAAGGCCAGAAATGCATACTATCACCTCCAACGATGCTTAATGAAGTCGAATGCATGGCACATCCCTCAGGGATTGATCAACGCTAAGAGCTTTATTCTTTTGTTCTTTTACTTTCTTTCTTTGGTAGCACTTGCCCTTCCAAGGAAGGATACGAGAAATTTAAGAAACACTTGGAGCGGTTCGTCTCTTTCGGTCTCTTTCCTCAGGTCTTCCGTTTTGTATTTTGTATCCATGTTATTTATTAAGGTTCTCTCCTCTATATTTTAATCGAAACGCTTTTACATTGCATTTTCTACTAACCTACTTTCTTTTGCTTTGAGTTTCGTAGACGGGGAGTCTAGAATTTTAATGCAGACATAGTAAACTATTCCACCTAGTCTATTAATAGCGAAAGACTAACGAGTATTTGAGGAGTATGATGAACATAGATTGCAGCGTGTTTACGTGGGAATCCGGCTTATGTCTCAATGCGGACCAACGTCGGCCAGGTTCCGCAGGATGGCTGTTCCATGGGCCAACCGTGTTCTGAGCCCTTCAACTGCGTCGATGTCGGCAGCCAAAGCCTCTGCTGCCCGAGTAGGAGTAGGTTACCATTTCTCTATCGCAGCACTAGGACTATCCAGCGGTCATCAAATAATCAAATATTAAATGAAGAATAGTCAAATGAAAGAACTTCGCAAATGTCTCCGCTTCATTGTGGCTATATTTCACATAGTGCCCTGCCATGAAAAAAGGCAATAAATAAGAAGTTATAGATCATCATCGAATACCCGTGTTCCAAAAGTTCAGCTGGTTTTGAAGTAAAACTTGTTTGAAATTGCAGTGCAAATTTTAACAGCATGCCACTGAACTTTAGAAGATTGCTAATGTGGCGCAACACCAAAATGAAAGTGGCTTTCGCACGAAAAACTAAATTATTTTGGATAAGAATCACTTGTTAATAGTAAAACGCAAGTGTCACAAATCAGTTGTGTGCACTGGTATAGGCTGTTCCGAGAAATATCTCTTTTTTCGTTAGATTTTTCTGTGGCGATTGATTTATTGTTGGGTGCGCAGGAGTGACAAGCTTGTGCAATACTGTTTCCAAGTCACTGAACAAGATGCGTTTAAATTGTTGAGCTTACTGTTATGCACTTGGAATTGTTATGGAATTCTGCAGCATGTATTTTCCGGGAAACACTAGTCGTTATCACTGGGCAATCACTGTTATCAACAACCAGTACCCTATACAAAAGAGCGTCGCTTAGTGAGTACGCTTCATTCGAGAGGTGCTCCACTCAGGAAGATCCGACTCGATACGAAGGCAAAGATATCACATCGAGAATACGAGCAACTGTGGGCCATAGACTCGGATCATCGGCTCTGATAGAGACGAAGACGACGAAACTTAACGAGCAAGAGGCTTGTCTCATGGCTCCTACATTTGTAACACTGCCAAAAACCCAGCAAAACCTATTTGCGTCGTTAAAGAGCATACTTTAGTGACGATACGCTATTTTTCATTTACATCGTATTTGAATGAGAGAAAAGCGAACTATAATGGCTAGACCAATTTCACCATTATAATAGTGCAGGAACTAGAAATGTAGAAGAAATATCTTCGACATCCGGAGCACCTGAAACGTTAATAGTTGCCACAAGCCGTTGTCTACCACATTTTCGTAATTGAATCTTTTTCCGTAAAATTTCCGCACCTTCAGAGGTAATCTGCAGCGAAAGCGGAGGACGCGCGAAAGATCCGAACCGTAGTGTCCCCTACGACGCCGGAATGAGCATCGCCCAACTTGCTTACGACGAAGCTAACCACGAAGTTGGCGTCAGCACCAGGTAACATTCCATCTTCAAAATCTTTCTTGAAAGTATTGAGACGAAAGGATCAACGGTTCTCTGCAAATATATTTTTAAAAAGCTGTATAGAAAAGGTGGAATTTAGTAGTACAGGAAATGAAGCCTATGGGCATTATTAACGACAGCGCGAACTTAACAATGTGAGCATTTTGAGGTGCTTAGAAGTCTTATGCAAGATGTAAAGGCATAAGTATTGAAAGGAAAACGTTGATATTTCTGGACGAGTTCTAAATTTCATCTTGTAGTTGAATATCTGGAATACCTTAGTGATTTATATTCAAGAGAAAATGTGTTGTCTCAATTTATACATCGCTGGTGGTTTCCTGGCTTGAAAAGCAATTTTTTCTTGGAGTACGGATATTTCCGTGCTAGTGGTTTTCAGACGGTCACTTAAAGCGGTGGCCGATGGTTGTGAATCAGAGAAAAATCCGATTCCTCACTATTATGTTGCTACCAGGAAGGCAATGACTTCTAGTACTAGTTTACTCTTAATTGAGTTTCCAATTGGAAACGTTGAGTTTTCTCTCAGCTTTTGAATGGATTTCATATATCGTTATTCAATATTCATTCCAGATCCACACAATTGACTTACTAATAGTACACTCAGGGACTAAACCTCCTGTAGTATCGCTTTTTTAAAAAATCATTGGAAGCGTTTTGCGAGCAAATAAGTCCAATGCTGCAGGGAATGTTGCAAGGAACCGTAAGTGTGATGTCTAACTAATTCTTTTCGACCTAAGAATGTAGTGTTGAGGGCAACGCTTTGTCGCTATTACACCTAATGCATTTGGATGCAATTCAGAACAAAGCTTACTAATGTTTGGGTAGAAAGTAATAAAACT
Organism: Angiostrongylus costaricensis; assembly: GCA_900624975.1. Taxonomy (NCBI): domain Eukaryota; kingdom Metazoa; phylum Nematoda; class Chromadorea; order Rhabditida; family Metastrongylidae; genus Angiostrongylus; species Angiostrongylus costaricensis. The sequence goes on from UYYA01004461.1 coordinate 93,754, forward strand.
GTACTGTTTCTTTTCCCTTTGTTCACCTTATTAAGTGAATTAAACTCAACCGAATAAGTTTAATATTGCTACATATCGAATTATTTTATACGCTACTGATATTGAATGCACTTGCATGGCTTAACTGGTTTGAAGAAGGGAATAATCTTGATCGCGCCAATGACCATGCACTTCTGTTTTCACTTCGTTCTTATTGCTGAAAAAATGATTTAAAATAATTCGTTGAGAGCCAACCCCATTGTTATGTCTGTATTGCGGCCCAGCCGCAATCTCCTAATCAACGTCAGGTACATGGAAGCGGTTTCCTGAAAGTGGGCTGCAAAAACGATTCCAGTCATAGGTACTGAAAACCGTAGTTAGTTTTAGGACAGTTTAGTACTGTTCGCGTTCGACGATCAACTTGCAAAGAGCACGAGCTGTGGCCGCTTAAGAAAGCAAACTACTTGTAAATGTTATTCGGATGCGCTGCTATAACTACCAACTCGACAGACTGAGACAAGGTATGGTCTCGGAAAAAGTTCTTGCGAGTCAGCATTATGAATCTTTTGTAGTTCGTCCGCACCAAGATGGGGAGTTCTTTTAGGGAGTTCGTGAATATAGGTGAGAGCTCGTTGCTCCACATGAACAACATGCGTTAATTTTCTGGCAGGTCATTGGCAAGAACGTGACAGTCCAGCACAGCACAATCCACACGGTTACAAGCTGGTGATGTACACCTTCTAGGACTCCTAGGGATAAAATTCTGGAAGTCGACAACATCTTGTCAGGAAATCTCGTTGACAGGTGAATATCGTTGACTAGGGCGCGTTTGGCGCAATGGTTGGAGGCACCACCGCGACACACGCACGTGGAATCGGTCTCCGCGCCCATGGACCACCAATCCTTCCATCCTTCTGGAGTCGGCAAATAGGTACCAGACTCGTCTAGGAGGATAACAACACTGACCTGACACATCAATAGGCTACCGCGCGTCATTGTAAAGGCCAGATATGCATACAATCACTTCCAACGATACTTAATGAAGTCGAATCCATGGCGCATCCCTCAGGGATTGATCAACGCTGAGAGCTTTATGATTATGCTTTTATCGCTGACAAAGGTTATTTTGTGAAGAGGTGGAATCAAAGTAAATATGTGGTAGAAATGGGCAACGGCTTGTATTGAAACTCGTGTATACAATTACTGCGGCCTTATCAGGCTTTTCTGAGTAGGTTTCCCATATATTCTTCTATTGCGTATGTAAAAATGCAACGTCAAGACAGTCGCGATGTTTAGATACTACTACAACCCGATAGATGGTCAGTGTCATACGTTCACCTACAATGGATTTCTCGGCAATTTCAACAATTTCTACACACAGACCGACTGTCAAATGTTTTGTTCTCGTCGTGAGTTTAGCCAAAAACTTTGAGTCTTCCAATTTTAAGACGACGGTTCAATTTAAGAATACCATAAGACTGTAAAAAGCTGATCATAACACATTGTTTTAGGTGGTCAAAAAATACCACCATTCTCAAATGAATTTGTTCACGGTTCTAATTTTGTAATAGCTAGTATAGAAAATTTCGTCCTTCTTTTTCCTTAATTCATTGAATTGCATTTATCTGCTTTCACTACATCTATTATCTCTAATTATCAAGTGGTTCCTGTGGACGTCAAGAAGGTCTCTACTCATCTCCGGTGTGTAGCAGATCTACTCATTATGTTCCGCTTTCCAAAGGATATAAACAGTATTGTCCTACTGTAACTATTCTTACTTTTCTTGCAAAAGAGTAGCCAGAGGAAGCTTTGTAGACTCTGCTTTTGCGAGACAAGTGGATTAACACAGAATCGGCGTTTCAGTTAGTTCGGTAAAATACGGAGTGGGCCGATGTACCTGCGAATGTATTAGTTAATTCTATGTGTAGATCGACTTCTCACGAACACGGACTTGCATAGTTGCTGAACAGTGAACCTAAAGCTTGCGTAACTAAACCTTCACTTAAGTGTTTGAACCAAGACGAGACAACGAAAATAACAAAGTACGGTATGTACGTGAGGAATAAAGAAAACTTTAGTGGATCAGAGGTGCAGGATTATGAGTACTCACCATACAGAGATGAGTGAGAAGGGTAAGGAAGAAATGCTATCACAAGCTATTGACGACTTCGAAATAATGACTGAAGGCAAATGTCTCTACAGTAAGTGTGACGAATCGTATGCAGTAATTTTAACAGTTGTGCAAATATGGCGTTCAAAGAGATTACAGACACTTTCCAGTTAGCTGCGATACATGAACATGAACCAGTTATTACGAACTCTAGAAATGGTGTTAGTATTTTGACTTTGCGGGAAATCGAACAAATAGCATAGAAAATACACGATAGTTTATAGAAATGGAAAGTGTTTTTACAACGTGGAGGACATTCTCTATATTCCCCACTTGGGTAAAAGTTGCAACATGTTTGTTGCTTTCGAGACAGTGCAGAATAATCCGCAAGCAGAATAAGAGGAATGCATCAACAATTTTAGAGCTAAACACACGTAAGGATAGAGAAGAAAATATTCATTGAAATAAAGGACTTTGCGATAGAGAGCTGTTTCTATAGTCAATTAGTCGAGTTCTCCTGGAGAACTAGTAGAAATATTGGTGGTAGGAAATCGCATGAGGTCCTCATGCGGTTCATACTCAAATGGTTGCATGCACTCGGCCGTCGTAGCAAAGATATGACCATGGATATGCTTGCGACATAATATATATATATATATATACATATATGTATGTTTATCCAGCACAGACAAACAGTTTACCTTTTGAAGTAAGTTTGCCTTGAAGACAAGTAGTGCTCGGTTACTTTTGGTCCATGTTGTCGATCGTTCTACGGAAGCGTCAAGTAACCAAAACATCTCTCTATCTTATGAGCAGGATCGGTGCATCTGCATCTACAGTGACTCATTTCTATGCTTTTAGTTTCTTTTATTCTTAACGAATGCTTTTTAGATTGGGTATAAATTAAAGTAAAACTTCTTGAAATCCACCAAATAGAATTCTTACACATTTGAGTTACTATTTTAATAGATATTTAAAATTCGTCACTCCTTGGAGCCCCAAGGGATCAATTGTACAAAATGATTGCCTCCTTTCAAATGCGTGTTCTTAAAATCCTCCCATAGGTAAGCTAGCTTGAATAATGGTTTAAATCGTACCATTTACACATAGAATTTTATGTCGCGTTTACAAACTGGTTAGAGATGCCCAAAAACACACATTCCATCAGTCGCTGATTCGATCCGAAGCTCTAGGCTCCTCAAGCCTTTTATCCTTCCAGGCTGAAAAAAATTGGGCCAGAAATCCCTGTACCGATGAAAACAACTACTAAGTATAGATCACCGCAAGCTACTGTATAGGCCAGACTCCTTGCATCATCCCCATAATTCATGGCGCATCTCTCTGCGATAGATGATGCTGAAAGCTTTATCATCTATCCTTTAACCTATGAATCGCAAATGCAATGGTTATATTTCTTGCATACCGTTTGTAATATTTTTTTATATCGTTCGTAGTTTTTCTCTTCAGTGCAATGCACTCACGGAAATCCTCTCACCATTGGGCACAGTATTCCACAACGGTGCGATCGAGATGGTGATTGTCCATCCACACACAGGTGCAGCCTTGAATATGGAGTGTGTTGTCCGTCACCACGTGAGCTCCTTCCAAAGATCTTGTTGCTTCTTTGACCTCTAACTAATTTTGTTATGTTGACGTTCTAAAAATATGTCACTACGTAATTTGTAAGATTGTTAGGTAGAAGAAATCACCTAGAGTTGTGCGAATGCGTCTTTACCATCTATAGAGATTTAACGTCTGACATCTTCAGACATTTAGAGAGGAACCATTTAAGTCTCATAACGAGTTTTCTTTCAATGATAAATAATAGGCATTATTATATTTAGAAACACTGTGTACTGAGCCACTTCGTGTTGGTGACTGCAAGCAATCCATCAGACAGTTCTGGTGAGCATCTAGTAACTGAGAATACGGTAAAACTACACATTTATACCCTTCAGAGGTATACTGAGGAAAAAACTTCCTGATTGGCATACTTTCTACACTGATGCAGCGAATGTGTGTTGTCGGTCGAATTAAGTAAACACATTGATAATGCTAACCATATCAAATTTTTGAGAGAAAATTTTAGAACGTATGAGAGACTACGTAGGCTAAATGAACAGCGCTGAGAAATCCACGTTGAACACTTGTAGGTACAATGCAGAAACGCGTTCTTGCGAAAGTTTCTTTTACACCGGATGCCAGGGAAACAACAATCGATTCGACAGCTTGAATGAGTGTCAAAGTTATTGTGCGAACATCAGTGGTTAGTTCACTTCATCGCAACTATTCAAGAATCTCAACTCCTTTCCTACCTTGATTTATCCCTTTTTATTCATAGAAACGCTCGAACTACTGATTTGACATCGATGCAACTATTCAAATCCATAAAATATTTTATGGCACTGATATTTTAGTCCGGGAACACTATTTCCTGCTATCCATCGGGCATCATCTTCTCTAATTTACCTACGCATATAAACGGTTTATCAAAGTCTTCTTGAAAAACAAAGACCAGAAAAGAGCTTGAAGTATTTCTACTGAAAAACTGTTTAGTTGAACATGTGAGTCGTATTCTAGCGGAGCCACGGTGTCCACAAGGAAGAGCTTATGCTGATCACACCGGAAAATTCCAGCATTGTGGCGATGGTCACGGCATGCCAGCCAACTGTCCGGCGAATTACGAATGCCATTTCGACGGTTTCATTCGTGGATGCTGCCCTAGCAAAGGTGAGCATCAGTCAGATACGCAAGTTAAACAAAAAAGTCGTGCTATGAAAGACGAACTTTTCTATCATCTAAACTCAAGCATCAAAATCGAAATCCAGCTCTAGAGCTTCGCACATTTCTGAATAATTGTGAGCTCCATTGATCTGTCGCAATTTCTTTCTACGATAGGTCGACGTTTTCTGTCTATGTTAATGTTTTAGTATTCACCTGCTCACTTCAGCTGAGCAAAGGAATCGCTTGTGGGTCCGGGTCCAGCTATCGCTATTACTACAATAATAAGTTGAAGGTTGTTGAGATTATGAAGTATTGCCCATTTATAACTCACTTCTTGAAGCAAAAAATGCTAGTTACACATTAAAAGAGGTAACAGCATAGATTAGCAGGTCAGTGAAATCAAGACTTCAAGTAATGGGGAATAATTTAGGAATGCCAGCCGTTCCTTTTCTACGGGTGCGATGGAAATTCGAACAACTTTCCGTCAGTCGAGAAGTGTCAAAGTTACTGCGAAGTTGCAGGTGCGGCAGGTCTTTGAAATTCTGTTGATTTTTCTTCAGCATCATTGTCAAATTAAAGCTTTTCTTAACTCAATAAATTTTTACAAGAGCGAAGATACCAGGAAGCCAATTTACCAGCACTTCCTCAACGTTATTCATTTTCTCATTATTCAAAATCTTAACATTTCCATCTTATGTATTCTTTCTTTGATGAGCTTACACGAGGTTGATAATGTTGTTTATTTTCGGCTAACGTTTCGACTTCTTCGTCTTCCTCAGAGCCGATGATCCGAGTCGATGGTCCTCGCTTGTTATTCGTCTCGGCGTGGCAGCTTCGCCTTCGTGTCGAGTCAGGTCATCTTCAGTGAGCCATCTCCTCGAATGAGGCATCCTTACTCAGTGATGACCTTTTATACACGATGCTGATGGTGGATATAATGATAATGTTCGGTGATAACAACTTGTTTCTCTTCCGGACATAATCATCGCGCACATCGTGCAGAAGTCGGTGTTGTTATCAGCTAGCACAAAGCGTAGTAATATTTTAATATTTATATTTATATTTATTTATATATTTTTTTAAATATTTATTTATATGGTCACTGAAGGAGACCTGACTCGACACGAAGGCGAAGCTGCCACGTCGAGACGAATAACAAGCGAGGACCATCGACTCAGATCATCGGCTCTGAGGAAAACGAAGACGTCGAAACGCTAGCCGAAAATAAACATCATTATCAACCTCGTGTAAGCTCATCAAAGAAAGAATACATATTGATTAGTGATACCGAGGCTCAAGGAAAGTCGGTTTCGAAATATTTCCATCTTAGTTCTTCTACACACTTAGTTTTCCTTACTTTGGTAATGTTCCGAAGACACGTTTGGCCAAAAAATGTAGGTAAATTCCTTCTCCTTTCTATTTTGTCTTTTTTTTTTGTTTAAATTGCCCCACTGACAAAAATGAGCCTATTTTGATGACAAAGGTCAGAATAGCTCAACGAAAAGCAAATGAAGATTTTCCACAAACGTTAACAACTCCGCTCAACAATATTTCACAAACCGACTTTCCTTTAACCTTGGTATAACTTGGGCGGGTGTGGTGCAGGGGTCGGAAGCGCCCTACAACACACCCGTGCAATCGATCACCGCGTCCATGGCCCACCAAGCCTTCCATCCGTCCGGGGTCGGCAAATTGGTACCAGGCTTGTCTGGGAGGGTAGCAACACTGGCTCGATGCATCGGTACGGGACCGCGAGTCACGGTAAAGGTCAGATATGTGTTCAATCGCCTCCAAACGATGTTTAATGAAGTCGAATGCATGGCGCATCCTCAGGGATTGAACAATGCCGAGAGCTTTATCATTTTTCGTAGTATGACTAGTCAACATGTATTCTTCCATTGATGAGCTTACACGAAGTTGATAAATAGCTTTATTCGGCTAACGCTTAGACTTCTATCTTACTCAGATCCAATGATCCGAGGCGACGGTCCACAGTTTTCGCCGTCTCGATTTGTGGTGTCTTCGTCGTCGTATTGAATCGCTCGATTCGAGCGGCACTCCGCTGAAGAGTATCCAACTTGATACAACGACGAAGACACCACATAGAGAGTACGAATGACTGTGCACATTGACTCGGATCATCGGCTCTGAGAAAGACAAAGATGTCGAAACATCAGCCAAACGCAACCTTATTCAACAAAGTCGTGTCAGCTTATTATTAAAAGAATACATTTTAAGCACTCCGTTTACCGGAATCGCATAATATAGCGGCGTGCGTCAACCATGCTTTAAATGCGTAATTTTAAATTTCACGCCTCTCGAAAGTGGTGACGTTTCAAGTTCCTTGTCAAAAACTATGCTTTCTCTGACAGTGTACAATTCATATGCATCGGGAAATGTTGCACCTATGAATACACGCCAACCGCCTGGTGACCTGGTGATATTCTCTTCTCTACATGAGATTTCTGGGAGTGGTCATGTCTATTCTGTCACATTCTCCAATGTTTTGCTCTGTTACAGTGTGCCCACACGGAGGATCCCCACTGAGGGGAGGGTCGACGATGCGCTCGTGTTCCACTGCCGATCCGTGTCCGAGTGGATATGAATGCAATCGGCTGGACTCGAATGGAGCCATTAACAAGCGATGCTGTCCCACGAAAAGTCAGGTGTTTTCCTTGCTGTTTTCTTTCCTTCATCACAGACTCATTATGAAGTAAAGTTCACTTTAAGTACCATACTCGACCGCGTTATTCGTGTCCGCTCAAAAAATCCTGTTAAAAACAAACCTCGTATCATGTTTTTTATGATTTGTCATTTTATGCTGTGTGCCATGAGTTAGTCATACTACTTCTGCTCCACGTCCAGATGATATTTGCAATCTACTAACGCCTACAATAGAATATTTCGTGCCACCCATCTCCTCCTCCCTATTCCGCAACTTGCTTCAGCCTCTTTATCCTTCATTTTATTCTGTAGTCGAAATTAGGCAAAATGCGGAAGTTTTCAAGAACTCGGGCTCGAATCGACCGCATTGCGCAAAATTGCGAAAAAATCACTTATTCATAGTTTTTGTTTTTATTGACTTATTACACTTTTTATAGCGTACATCTGTTCGAAGCCACCACAGATTGGAAAGCTAACGAACTGCGGCGGTGGAAATAACCAAACAAGGTGAATTCCCATTAGCCTAGCTACTACTTCCTAAGAAGGATTAGTAGTATTTGCCAAGGCTTCTTTCTCCAATCTATTTATCAATTTAATTCCCTTGCTTGTGTGATTATATAATGACCCAATATGGACTATTTAAAGAAATCCACGTATGGAGTGGTTGCGTGGTGCATGAAGAACTTGGGAATTTGCCGTATTCTCATAGAGAAATCGTTTCTTCTTTGAGTCATTGGGTTTAAAAGATCTCGCTGCTTTAGAAATCATTTTTTCATGCAGGTTCTACTTCAATGTCGTGCTACGAAACTGCTCGCCGTACTCGTCGAATGGCTGCGACACATCGTTGAATTCATTCAAGACTCGAGTAGAATGCGAAAATTTCTGTTTTAGCGCAAACTGCAATCCTGGTGACACTATTTACAGGGTGAGTAGCCCCATCAACGTTCATAACGTTGAGAGGATTTCTGTGTTAATTCTTTGTTCAAAATACGGCAACGTACCTCTCCTAATATCAACATTGTCTTACCAATAGTCCTTGTTTAAGCGAGCGCGAGGACGGTATCTCTTCTTTTTCAAGTACAATGGCTGACGCTTCAACGATTAACTTCCTGAGCATAGACCTACCACAATATGCCATACCATAGTTTATTATCCCCTTGATATTTTCTAACCCTAATAAAAACCTAGTTCAATAACCAATCTAAAAATCTACCCATTACGGGAAGCTCATCGTCCAACTCACTAGACGGAATATGAATGCGTCGTTTTCTTGTTCAGCAATCGCGAGGTTTTTAAACTGCATGCATTTACTTCCATAGAGAAACACAATACAATACAACACTGGCTGAGGTTTCGGCAGTATCGCCTTCTTCAGAGCCTGGAAGGGAAACAATCTACTAGGCCAATCGCTTCAATAACACTTACAAAAAGACGAAAAACTCTTCGGTAATTACATGATCAACAGCTTTTCGAAAAACTCACTGCTTTTTACGTAACTTCCACTGAGGAAGTTTAGAACAGCTGATTATAGTCGCATATGGTTGATGACTGCACCATCCCACGTCAGAAATTGATACGAACATACGGAGTCAGGTTGCGTATGAGCTCTGGGCATTCCTCCCTGCTATTCATTGTAGGGTTTTTGGCATTTAACCAAAAAGTCTCAAGAAGTTTTCGCGCTGGTGTTTTGGACTCCTGTGCAAGGATATTAACTTTTACTTCAAAATCGTCTCCGCTATGCTTTTGTATCCTATGCGTGCCTAGTGGGGTGCTTCGTCTTGTTTTCGTTTGCCATCTAGGTGTTCTTTTACACGGTTACACAAAAGTATGCCCGTTTCGCCAATATATTCATCTCCGTAATTGTTTCAAGAGATCAGCTATATCGTAGCTGAACGCATGCAATCACCGTCCCTGCCGTAAGGGCAAATTACGCAATTTGTTGTTTCACACAGGAGGTCATACAGGCGGTTGCGAACTAATTGGCGACGTAGAGTAGCCGGTGGTATTTCAACTATCGCTACCGATTCCACTAGACTTGCCTTTCTTAAGCATCGTTTTATAGCTGCGCTTACTTCATCGCTTATAAAAGGCAACATAAACGGGATTTTGTTTTGGCCAAGTGTTTCGCGTGGGCGCGTCGTTCTCCTTGTAAACTTATCTCGTGGGGTTACTATTTCGTAGCCATTGGAGATAGCTATTTGCCGAGCCAAGTCGCGCGATTCTTCCTTTAGTTCCCCGGTA
>UYYA01004462.1:0-43289 GCA_900624975.1 Angiostrongylus costaricensis
GCATTTCATACGAGTTATAATTCGAAACATAACCTGCCATTAAGAAGAAAAAGGCAGTAAATAAAAGAGTTAAGATTATGAAAACAGTGTTAACTTCAGTAATGGAAGTGAGTGGATATTGAAAAGACAGTGAAGCTTGCGATATACCACTTAGGCATAACTAATATAACAACATATTTACCATATTGTTAACCATATCTGGCTTTTTTTGTCCCAACGATTTACTGCCCTGCGAGGTGTTCTTAGGTGTCGGGCTGCGATGTACAGCAGAGGGATTCTTTCTCCCAGCAGGGTGCCCCAAGCTGAGAAGGAGTCCGACATCTCCATCAGGAAGCCTAGCTAAGAGTAAACCAATACCTGAGTCCACCACTATCTTAGTGTGAAACTAGCCACCTGGTGGCAAATCTCCCTCTGATCAACAAGCGCTGTGACTGCCTGTGGTGGTGATGACTTGGTGCAGACTTTGGCTAGGTGATCTCGAGCCAGAAAGCCACAATGGCTAGCTAGACAAGCAAAACTCCGAAAACACGGAAATTACGCTCGTGTTCTCACAACTAGTGAGGACGGGCAGCCATCAAAATAAGTATCCAAGTATTAAACTTTTTTGACTTTACTGAGCCTTTCTTCTTTCACAGATTTTCTATTAATTTTGGGTCAGGTCAATAAATTCCCTTCCACTGATGTTAGAACCTCAGCATTCTAGGAAATTATATTTTCTAAACATAATGATTTATACTATTGGCTTAGGTGGCGCTGTGGTGGGAGCCGTCCTGCAACACAAACATGGGATCGATCCTCATGTTCGTGGCTCACCAGGCCTTCTATCCCTCCTGGTCCAAATTGATGCCAGACTTGTCTAAGAGGTTAGCAGCACTGGTTCGATAGCAAACCACCGCGAGTCATTGCAAAGACCAGATATGTATTCGATCACCTCCAACGTTGCTTATTGAAGTCAAAAGCATGGCGCATCCCTCAGGGATTAGTCAACGCTGAGAGCTTTATCCTTTGTTTTTTCAACGGTTTATTCAACGGTGCACTAAATTCTTTGCCGAGTTGTTCTTCTCGTGATTCCCGGTCGAGTTCTCGCTATACATCTAGTGTGAGCAAGACTTTCACAAGAGGATATCAAGCACGTCAGGTTTTCCCACTATTCAGTCTGCATTCGCATTTGCCACCTCGATCACCCTTTCCTTCCAAAAAATCTCGTTTCACCATCTAGAAATTTTCAGTTCATAATATTTTAAGCGAAAGGCCTAACGTAAGCGTTTAGTTATTTAACTTCAGTCGGAATTCACTAAATTTTAAGAAATCGCTCATTTCTTTAGTAGTTTTATAAACACTTAATCGACAGAGCAGAGTATCTCCCCTAATAAAAATCTGTGCGGTGCATCCTGAGAATTCTGAGTGAACTCTCTGAATATCGACGAGAAGAAAGTGACAATCAGGAAGCGACTTATATAAAGAAGCAGTGCTTTATCTTCGTTATTTAGAGGGAAGAAAGAAAAGCAAAACGAAATCGAAGATACCGTTCTTCTCAGGATTTAATATTGCTAAATCAAAAGAGGTTAGCTACTTATTTTATTCCTAAAGGAAGAAATAAGGTGAATGCAGGATCCTAGAACAAAACTCGATTAACCTAAAATTTCAAAAAAATAATAAAAAACAAAACTTTGAAAGGAAAATGTAGCAAATACGATTGCTTTACAAGTTGAAGGCACAAAGGGTATGAAGTGGTTTCAGGATGAAGGTACTAAGACGGATTTACGCACCCTCAACGAAGTAAATCCTTTTGCAAAGTAGGTAAAAGATGTTCTGCATCTTATAGGCAACGTATTAATTTATAATAGTGTTTTAAGTACCACCAATAACAGTCTACGGCAATAATAATGTGAAATTGAAAAATAAATGAAGCAGGACGAGAGCCTCATGCTTACTATTGAACATGTAGTCAGGCGTCCGGTGGCTCTAGTGTCGCTCTAGCAGTTCTCGTCACCAGCTGATGGAAAAAACTTTTCACATTTGCCTTCTATTAACTTTTTTGCACGAAGTTGATATTTTGCACCTAAAAAAAATATGTTTTTACAGCTTTTAATCAAATACAACTTTATTTATGCAAAAGTTGATTCCTATCCCATTGCACACTGATTACTATTACTTTTAGTACTTTAGTACTTTAATTGTAATACCAGACAACAAATAGGTGAAAATCTTACAAACTTAAAGAAATATCTCTACCATTTCAGTCGTATGAAGAACGGGAAAACCACGGCGAAGACACAGAACGGTGGTGTGCCATCGGTGAAAGTAAATGAGCAAGAGATTGTTTGTCCGAATGAAAGCGTACTGAATCGCTCAGCTTACGTAAAGTTGAGCATGTTGCTACATTTTCCACACTTCTTTCACAGATCTCCACAGCCGTAGGAGATACTGTGCAAAATATGAATTAGCTATATTTTCATTATTATTTATACCCGACATCATATGTATCATGCAGCGCAGCTCCGAGCACTTCTTGCATTCTATTCGTTTCCTCGCATCCATCATCCACAAAGGTCTTCGCACTTTTCTTGAGCGTTAATTCGACAGCTGCTTGAGGATTTTTCCGCTTTCGTCTGAATGTCGTTGAATAATAGTCAATTTGTTCCTCTCACGAGCCCTGAGTTGGCCTGACTAGAGTGTTCCCGCGTGGATTGGAGAGTCAAGCTGTCTCGGACTCGTCCGATTTACATTTCCCGACCTGGGAGGAGTGAGTGTCTTGGTAAGTCCGGAGTGGTTTTCAACGAGGGCCAGCCAGGATTCTACAGACACAATCCGCTAGCTCAATGTTGGAAATGGTTTGAACTGCATGCTTCTGCATCATTCAGAATGAAATGCTTCTCTTTAGAGAGAAGGAAATCATTTTCCTTATTGACTATGTTTAATAGTTAACCTTATCATGTAGAGATTGAGGTAAAATGACACTTAGTGACAGTGGATAGCTTTTCGAACTAAATGGGTTTCTATCATTGGATGATCGTGCACCTCGAAAGCGGTATCCGAATCGACAGCGAAATTCCCATACTTGTTGGAATAGTCGTTGCTCCGATTTCGGTCAGTTAAGAAGTTGGAGTAACTAGATAGCTACCTTCTTGTAACACCCTGTAAATGAGGATTGCGTTAATACGGTTTGCGAAAAGATACCTGTTGCCACGTCAGATAAAGGACTTTCGAGAGGACACAGAATTCAAATATTTGAAACCATTGAAACCGGAATGAACAAAAATAACTGAAACGAGCTTTGTCTTTTTTAACACCAATCTCTTATCAGCATTTTCTTTTCCTCACTCTTGTCGACATATCTTTTGTTATGAAAGTCCATGAAGCTGGCAAGAGAATCAGTGATTTATCGAGAAGGGCAGGTTAGAGCGGAATTCGCTCCGATACCAGTAGGAGAACGTATGATTCGCTTTGAATGTCTAACTAACTTCGTCTGATGTTTCAGAACTTGCTTTTTTAGGCTTCTAGCAAATAATTAGGTTTTAGGAGGCGGTTGGCATAGTGGTGATGATGTCCGTCATAGTCCCCAGGATCGACTTTCTATTAACCTCGGCATTGAAATATGAATGTGTCGTTTTCTTGTTCGGCAATCGCGAGGTTTTTGAAACAGCATATATTTACTTCCATAGAAAAACACAATACAATACAACACTAGCTGACGTTTCGGCAGTATCGCCTTCTTCAGAGCCGCTTTTTGTGAGATTGTATATCAGTATGCCCTTCCAGGCTTTATAAGTATGTCGTACCTGAACTCATGCAATCACCGTCCCTGCCGTAAGGGCAAATTACGCAATTTGTTGTTTCACACAGACGGTCATACAGGCGGTTGCGAACTAATTGGTGACGTAGAGTAGCCTGTAGTATTTCAACTATCGCTACCGATTCCTCTAGACTCGCCCTTCTTAAGCATCGTTTTATAGCTACGCTTGCTTCAACGCTTATAAAAGGCAACATAAACGGGACATTCCTTTGGCCAAGTGTTTCGCGTGGGCGCGTCGTTCTCCTTGTAAACTTATCTCGTGGGGTCACCATTCCGTAGCCATTGGAGATGGCTATTTGCCGAGCCAAGTCGCGCGATTCTTCCCTTAGTTTCCTGGTAGTACACACCGAGGTGGCTGTTCGAAACATGTTTCTCACAATCGCCCTCTTTGTGTGTGAAGGGTGGGAAGAAAGGAAATGAACAAGGGTGTTTTTATTACTTGGTTTCCGGTACCACTTTATCATGTAACCGCTACTTGAAAGGTTTACTTGAACGTTTAGAAATGGAAGCCAGATTTTTTTGGGTTTGTCCCAGGAGATCTTGACGCACTCAGACTGCTCGTTTAATAATTCACAGCATTTGTCCATCTCCTCTTGAGTACAGAAGATGGCAAAACAATCATATACATATCTGCAGAAGAGTAGTGGCCGGAGATCGAGAACAGGGGCTTCTATCTTAGACATAAACACAATGGCAAGGCTTGGTGCCAATCGCTGTCCCATTGCCAACCCCCTTATTTGTGCGAAATATTTCCCAGACCACCTGAAAATCGAGCAGTTTAGGCACTCCTTTAAGAGAGCCATTAGCTGCTGGATGGACAAGCCATGCATATTTATTCTTCCTTCATGTTCAACAAGAAGTTCGAAGATGGCTTGCATTGCGAAGAGTAAGTATAATGCCTCTCATGCTAATAGCGCCCATAGGTTAATAACACGGCTGAGAAACAGACGAAATGAAGGACTCGTATGGTGTGGTGGTGAACGGATTAGCCGCCAGAAAGGGTAGTGGCTCGTTCGGTCCCCACAGCAGACACCGGTGGTCCAGAGTTTTGCAAATATCTTAGCAGCATTGTGGCCTCTCAGATTACCCCATCAATCGTAGGAAGCCAGAAAAATGAAAAGGTTTTCATGCTTCTGAGCTCTTAGATTAAGCCAACAGCAGCTCCTTAGCACAGAACCTCTGATGCTAATTGTTGACAATTGCCAATAATGTTTCTATAAACACATTACCTGAGGAGTCCAGTACATGACGGGCTCATAAGAGACGCTTACTACTTTAGCTATGTGGTAAAAAATCTTCTTCTGAGATGTTCTCTCGACTTCAAACCTGTTCGAAAACAAAATCCACAAATATATTTATTTTCGGCTAACGTTTCGACGTCTTCGTCTTCCTCAGAGCCGATGATCCGTGTCGATGGTCTATGATTGTTGTTCTACGCTTTGTGCTAACTGATAGAACACCGACTTCTGCACGATGTCCGCAATGATGTATGTCCGGAAGAGATACAAGTTGTTACCACCGGACATTATCATTATATATCCACCATCAGCATCGTGTATAAAAGGGCATCACTGAGTGAGGATGCCTCATTCGAGAAGATGGATCACTGAGGAAGACCTCGCTCGACACGAAGGCGAAGCTGCAACGTCGAGACAAACAACAATAATGAACCGTCGACTCGGGTCATCGGCTCTGAGAAAGACGAAGACGTCGAAACGTTAGCCGAAAATAAATATATTTATCAACCTCGTGCAAGCTTATCAAGAAAGAATACATATTGATTAGTCACACCGAGGTTCAGGGAAAGTCGGTTTCGAAATATAAATCCACAAAATTTCAACTTATTATTTTCTACGCACTCTTTTTAATGGCTGGGTATACTGCGAAATATAGCTTTAATGGTGCTGAAGTATTTGCAAAACTCCGCACTGCAGGTGTCTGCGATGGGGAACCAACGCACTATTACCCTTTCCGAGGACTAACGTGTTCACTACCACACCATGCGGGTTCTTCGTTTCGCCTGTCTCTCAGCTCGTTCTATCGAGCAATACAATCAGCAGAAAAAAGGAGGAAGGCTTTATGACAAATATTTTTGAAGCGAAGTAATGCTAGAAGGAACTGCTTGCTATTTCCACTCAGTTTCTTCTTTCATGAACTGCCACTACCGCCTGACAAAAAGTGGTCATTTTCATCACTGTGAGCGAATGATCACTTTGTGATTCTTAAAAACAAGTCGCAACAATGAATTAGTACACAAAATTGTTGTCTTCTTGCAACCTACAACCAAATACTGTGTCAATTCTTATCAAATTGTTTTATTTCACTGATGTATCCACAAAGCGAATTTTTCGGCAACTGCCGATAATTCTTTGGTAATAGGAGGTTTTATGGAATCCTGGATATGACAGCTTGTAGAAGAGAACAAAAAAGTCCACAACATAGTTACTTGGTTACTTTATCGACCTTTCCTCATTGGTTGTGCTGGTTCCAGCATAGTTTCCACTTTCTCGGAGTTTTACTGGTTTAGCCATTGTGGTTCTCTGGAGTCCCGAGGTCACCCTAGCCAAAGTCTGCACCAGGTCCTGACCGCCTCAGGAAGTAGCGGCCTTTTTGGACCAGAAGGTGGTTTACCACCATGCGACCAGTTTGATACTAAGAAGGTGATGTATCTTGGTATTGGTTTACTTTTAGCTGGGCTTCCTGATGAAATGGAAAGTCCAGACTCTTTTTCAGCTTGGGAGACGCTGCTGTCGGAGGAGGGATGAATCCCTCCTCTGTACATCGAGGATCGACGCCCAGGAACGCCTCCCAGCCACGATGGGAGGGATTCTATAACTAGTGTATATAATCTTTTAACTTTCAAAAAATAGGTAACCAACTTTATACACTGATTATACAGCAGTGGGAACAGAAATATCAACGAGTCGTCGAGCAAAATGCTCGCTTCGCGGTGGACGAGATCTAAAATCAACACTTTGTTGGATTACTATTATGTTGGCTGTTGGATACTGTATCATCAACACGAGGTTGCCATTAAACTTTAGTCGTATTTAAACATTTCGGTGCTTTCGCTTCCTTCAGCGCCACTTTATCGCTGTAGATGGTCGACAGCTGGCCGTCCTCACAATGAGAGTGTTTGTAGTCGCATCGAGTCGAATCGCCTAGATTGGAGCACCTCTCTAATGACAATCTCACTCGGCGGTGCCCTTTTGTACAGGACGGTCGCTGATCTATCAGACGATCAACAAGCATGTGATGAAGGCGAGGGCACGGAAACGCTTACCGAATTAAGTTCTGTAGTAACCTTGTGTTAGCTTAATAATCCAATAAAGTCGGATTATTCATGCGCTGATTGCATGGCATCTGTTCGAGAAATCCAGAATGTTCAATTGCTTAGCTCCTTAACAATAAATCTCTCCAAAAAAAGAAAAGTAGCATTTAAGGGGTGCAAAGGACAATCAGTGGTGATGTGTGAGCTTTCTTGGTTCCATTTGAAATGTCTGTGCCTATCGCTAGGTGAAATATGTCTTCATAAAGTTTAAAAGCCAAATTATTGTAGTTATATCTAGCCAACATAACGCATGCATGGAAATGAATGCGCATGGCCATGGACACGTTAAAATACCCATTATGTTGCTCGAATTGAGCTCTCCATATCTTCTGAAAGGTATACTAGATTTATAGAACAGTAGACCTTAAATTATAAAAGAATTAGAGGTGCTATAGAATTAAGGGTCAAAAAAATAACCCGGATTTACAAGCATTGTTCCTATCTGGCGAGAGATCTATGAGTATCGTTCAGTCCTTTTTTTCGATTTTCGATCGTAGGAAAAGCGATTCCGGATTCTTTCGATGAAGAAATTCTACACTGACACGTCAGCAGAAACATAGGAATGGCGAGCGTTCGAATATCGACGTTTGTTCAACACAACTTTTGTGAAATCGCTTTTGGGCTAATTTTTTAGGATTTTTAAAACTGAAAGGAAAATTTACAACAAGTCGCTCAAAGATTGGTGTTAGTTTGCAATCTCCATAGGGTTCCATAACCCACGAATGCTTTTGAATTACTTTTAGCAACGGCTTGATTGTAGATTGCTTCAGTGTTATGCAGATGGGAAAACAATAAGTGTATTGGAGCTCTATTGTTGTTTTTTTTATCTCTATTTTTTTGCAGAGTTGATGCTACACCAAATGCTCACCGCCCTCATACAACAGGATGGGTTCGTGTTGCCCCAAAAATGGTCGTAAAACTTGTAGTTGGTCTAATTTATCGATGATTTTGCAGGCTTCCAAAACGTTATAGTAAGCAAGTTTAGGTTTCTGACTTAAAAAGCTTTCATCATCTTGCTGGTCGATGTACAAATTTGGCCTCAAGAAGTGTCTCGGCACTTCACACCTTTCTGACATTCCACGGAATGTGGTCGATTGTCGCTCAGCTTTTTTTTTTTTCAACCATTTGTAAGTCGGATTTCACAATGTGACTAAAAATGATTTGTCGGACCTCACAACGACGATCTTTCAGCCTGTTTTTCAGTTTGAGCGGCTCCCATTTGTAGTGCTTTTATCTTTCGATTACACTGAGAAGATTTTCGAAGTTATCGTTTTGTCCGTCTCGTCAAACGATGATTCATGTTAACGGGCCATCTCAAATTGCGCCTGTCAATCCTCTCGTCTCCACCATAGAATTTTATAGAACAACTCCATTCCGAAAGATATTTAAGCGCGAGATCCTCTCTAGACGAATGTTTAAATGAAACGAAGTAATATTTATCAAAGTGCATGGCTTGATTCAGTGATAGGGTCCCTTTTAATTCTTGTTCTCCTCGACTGACTTATAATTTTATATATACTGAGTTACAATAATGCATTTCTGCATGAATGAGAAACAGAGCTATTTGTTGCTTCAGCTAAAATCCTGCAATCAACCTCGAAATGAGTTTTAAGAAGTCTCCTCTTCTCCTGCAGAAATCAACAAACTACTGATCGGTGTACCCACTCTTAATGGTGAATCCGCACAAGCCATTAGTAATATATTGATAGGAACAGTAAAAAATGCAAATCCTCATATACTACTGTTTGTGACACTCAAGAACGCTGTCAACGGAGATGAATTTAAGCTTTAACGATATTCATTCCAAGCACTCGCATATTAGTGGGATCTAGGGTGAGGGAGTGGATTGGCGAATCATCAGCTATGTGTTATACCCTTAAAGAAAATGGCTAAGCTTCTGGTTTTGTTGCGTGTTCTTTACAGCTTTTATTTCTGCCGTTGAGGGACAATGAAAGACAAACGAATGGTTGAATCGAGAATTTTACCGCCTTAGATCGCAAAGGTCTTGTCAACTTTTTTGTTGTAGCAACCTTTCAAAAAATAACTTTCCGTTGCTTCAAGCGATTATAAATAACAAAGCAAAACATTGTAAACCTTTCAATGTGGTCAGTTCCTGAGGGACACACCACAGATTCGACTTCAGCTATCATAGAGCTGATTGAATGCATATCTGGCTCATAGAATGACGCGCAGTAGCCTACTGAAGCTTCGAGTCAACGTCGAGACTTCCCTAAACGTGTACTATAAATTCCCAGATCTCAGAGATACGGACCCTGGTTTGAGCTTAGATTCGGTTTGCCTAACCGCTGACCAAGTATGGATTGCAATGCATCTCTAGCTATTGGGCTCCATGCGTTCTTCGTATGCAATACATTAAATAATATTCTTCCTAAAACGGAACGCATAACAGTGCTATCTATCATGTAATGGCATTTCTTCTATTTCTTGACATTGCTAACGGTAATTCAATGATTTAAAAGGATTGGCCTAATAATTGATCGGAAGTTAATTCGATTGTGTTCCAGTAGTGTGCCTTCCAGAATACTGAAATAGCTCTGCGTTCTGTTGTTCGAGAACATTCCAGTGGTTTTGGATTTCGTTGTAAATGTATTTGAGGCTCAATCATTACGATCATAATTCACATAGCTCCAGTTTACTACAGATGACAATGTTCTGTCGAAGATGGAGACCCCTTGACGTGTTCTAGCAATTTACTATCTGCTTACCAATTCGCCGTCAGAAAAACCACGATTTTCATGAAGTCGTTTCTAGAAGCTTCATTCTGTCTAAAATCATTCAGCTAATTTCAAATTATTGATGTACCAATAGCAAATATCGATGAATCCATCCAAACTCCCACATTTTTAGAATTTTTTGTTAAGCGAAGGAAAAACTCGAGACGCAGCAAGCCGCGTGTGGTTAAAGCGGTGAGGGCGGTGCGCACTTTCCTTTCACACTGGCGTAAACTCAAACGCTCGACCCAGTTACCCGCATCACCGTTCCCGAAATGTGGCTAGGGCTCCCGTTACTTTTAGGTTGGCGATTTATTGATTTATTGATCTTTTCCATTTTACGTGATGATTATTTCTATTGTAGGAATTCTTTATCCACATCATCAAATTCCATTTCACATTACCACCACCAATATTTTTACAGTTTTTTTGTGCAATGTAACGTTCACCTTTTACAAGTACGGTTAAAATCTACTACTTAAATATTTTCCTTTCAATGGAGATCGAGGATATCTTTATTTCTTTGGCATGAACATCGTTACTTTAAGTAATTAATTATTAATGTATCGATACGCTCGATAGGAAAATCTCCAAGAAGAAGAAGAACAAGAGATTTTTGTTTGAAAATGTTAAGAACAATTTCAGTCAGATGCACGCTTTTTTGCGATGCAGAGTAGCATAAACCCTTTTGAAACACGGAAAATGGATGTGCGAAGTTTAAAAAAGAAGACAAAGTTATCGTTGGCTAAAAATTCTTCACATGTTCGTTCTTTTGTGATTTGGGATTTTTTTCAGGATCAGCTGTCGCGCAATATCCAGACATGTCGTCCGGTAAGATCCCGCTTTCCATGTTTACGTTTACCCGTGGTTACTCTTAAAAGTTTCCATGCATTCCACCGACTGCTACGGCATTGCAGAAGGTAGCGAATAACCAGCGGACCAGTTATGATAGTAGCGGTCCTGTTGCACGCAGTTGAATGCACAGCCTAGAAACACCCTACCTATCACCTTATTGAACTTTATGATTTGTTAGTCCTAGTCGTTTATTTCTATAATGTGTAAAACACGAACAGAATCGCTCACTTTTTTTCGTTGCTTTGAAAGCACTTTTAACGATTTAACAAGTAAGAAATCAAAGTATAATCACCTTAATGATCACTGGGCAAACTGACCGAACCAATAAGCTCCATGCGTGACATTCTTGATATGATGCCCTTCAGTTTAGCTCAAGGGGCTTTCCCATAGATTTAATTCTAACTAGGCTTCAGGATGTGAATGTGAAGTACCCTCTCGCCTTCGCTGGCACTTCTGAGATACACCTTGCTACTTATTGCAGTTGGGCATCCAGGAACGCCTACCATTCACGGTGAAGCAGCAATCATTAGTTGCCGGCTCTAGAGAGATGGAAGGCTTTGTGTGGCTATTGGGGATCGAACTAACGTGTGTGTATTGAGTGAAAGTTTTAGTTTCTATGTTACCAGCGCAGGTACATATGTCTATATATAATCCTCTAGTGTCAGTAGACGAAAAAATTTAGGAACGAGCGAATTTCTTAAAAGGTCAATGAATTTCTGAACAAATGCACGCGTAAACTTGAGTCATCAAATCTCAAATGTAAAGGGACCATTTCTTGTCTGTTACTTAAAGGAGACACTCAGTGAGCTTGTTTTATTTGCAATCATATTCCACATTGGTTCAAGATAAAAATTACGTTATGAAATGCCATCCACGATTTTCCAATGCTTTGGCTATTCAATTTTAACGCGTATTCCTAAGTGCCAATCAAAGACGTGCAGTGAGAGTTCATCAACAATCAAAGTCATCCCGGCCGAGAAGGATACGACAATTCCGCGTCTCCAGCTAAGAGAAACCATATACCGCCTATTAAGCTTCACTTGGATGTCTTAATTCTAAGAAAGATTAAGTGATGAAAATTTGGGCATAATGCCAAAAATATCATGCTGCTCGCTTTACTTGATTGAGCACGAGGAGCTCATTGTGTTGCTCTTTTACCCATCAGAGCTAACGAAGTAATACTGTAGTTTCCTAAATAACTCGTGATGAAGACGGCCACAGTGGGGACAGGTGACCATTTAACGAAGCGGTTGGCAAAAATGTTAAATTCTAAATTCCTCGTTC
Organism: Angiostrongylus costaricensis; assembly: GCA_900624975.1. Classification (NCBI taxonomy): domain Eukaryota; kingdom Metazoa; phylum Nematoda; class Chromadorea; order Rhabditida; family Metastrongylidae; genus Angiostrongylus; species Angiostrongylus costaricensis. Next base: position 11,999 of record UYYA01004462.1, read on the forward strand.
TTCAAGAGCTAATATCAGACGAAATTCGAGTAGTGGTAACCAGCATTTGCAGTAATATCGTCGTCGTGGTCAATGTGGTCGCCGTGGAGTTTCTGCTCTAACAATGTGATGGTTCGTGTTCGGGCCTGCTCTACAGTTCGTGGATTTAAATGTGCTGGGCACAACAAGGTGAGTAATGATCGCTTTTTCTACTATTCCAGGCAACACTAAGATGTTTTTCCATGTTTCCCAACTGTTTTTTCTACGATTTTATTCGGCTTTAAGATCCACACCTCCATATGACATCGATTTCGGGAAGAAATCTTAGGCTTAGCTCAAACTGAGTTTAGGCTTGGTTTTTCTCATTTAAAACTGATTTTAATTCACTACTAAGCGTAACTGGCGGAACCAGCCAAATCTATTTGATCGGATTCGCATAGAGAATTCAGTAGGTGATAAATAACCAAGGATCATCCATGATAACTTTGGCTCGTTGCCTTCCTTTGTACTCTAGTACTTGACTTGTTATGCTAGGTTTAACACGTAATGTTCGTAGCCGGTCTTCCGAAAATTAGCGATGATTTCTCGATTACTAGAGTATTTGAGAGCTTTGGTGTACACAGATTTATAGAGCAGATTTTGCTATATCACGCTAGACGCGAGTTTTTTTATGAAACATTTTTCAATTTCAGAGACATTTAGGGATAAAATTTTCAATGCAGTTGTAGACGACAATTTAAGTTCTAAAATTTCCAAAGCAAGCAAGGTAACCCTCCCGATGATTTACCGCTTCATCGTGGCTGGGAGGTGCTTTTGGGTGTCGGGCCACGATGTAGAGTGGGGGATTCATCCCCTGGCAGGGTCTTCTAAGCTGAAAAAGAGTCCGGCGCTTCCATCAGGAGGCGCAGTTTAGAGTAAACCAATGGCAGGATCCACCACCGTCTTGGTATCAAACTAGTCGTGTGGTGGTAAATCTCCCTCTGATCCATAAGGACGGTAACTGCTTGTGGTGGTGACGACCTGTGGTGAATTTTGGCTAGGCTCACCTCGGCACTCCAGAGAAACACTGTGGCTAAGCCAGTAAAATTCCGAAAAATGGAGAATATGCTGGGGCCAGCACAACCAGTGAGGAAGGGCAGCTTAAGTATCGCAATAAGTAAGCAAGGCAACTGCATGCATTGAAGACATATTAGGAGCATCGTCATGTTTTGCTAAACGACATCCCGACTGTTCGCTTGTTTATCTGTTCGAAATGCGAGCTGTGACATTAGAAAATGGACGAAATATGTTTTGTACTCTATCATTATTATTATTTTACTTGTCCTGTCATCACATCTACTGTGCGGGCAACAGTTCTTCTTCCACTCCGATTCGTTTACCTCACATCCAACATCAATTGAGAATTTCTTCTTCTTCATTGTTGTCGTAGAATGGTGATCAGGTCGAATCCCTTTGCATTCTTAGCAGTAGTCGAGCTAAGGCGCCTCCACATTGACTGGGAGAAGTCGTTGGAAAGGAGATCGAACTAGCACCTAGTTTACTGATAGAATGCGCCATTAAACACTCCTCTTTCCCTAACGTTCGTTAAAGGCTTTAGCAGTAGACTATCATATGAAGGTCATTCCTGTCAACCTATTCATTAAAAGCTCTTTCATTAAATACATGCAAACGTTTAACGTTTTCAGCTTGCAGATAATTTTTCGTCCGACTGAGAAAAATGTTTAAGCGTAGGCGGTGGAGTTCATGCTTTTATTTACTCGCAAAAACTACGTGGAAGCGTTTAATTCATGCGAAGTCTAAGCTAAACCGACAAGATGAGTTTACTTTTATGGCTTCGAAAGGAGGGAATGAGATGTACTTATTCTTATCATGCAAGTATGTCATCAGTTTACTGGCGTCGGATGGATAGATGTTGTGCCCTTGAAAGGCAAGCTATCACAGTGACTGGTTGTGTATACAAGGTGAAAGACCTCATAATACTTTAGGATCTTAAGATAAAATATTCAACAACTAATTTTGCTCAGCTGGAGACTTGCGGAAATTGACCCATCATTCAAAGATGGCTGCTAGCACGTGATCGAAATTCCATTTTGGCCCTTGGGTACAGTTCTTCACGGTAGTTCTTAGATCCATCCACTCCACAAAACAACTAAGTTTCATAATAACCATCAAAAATTAGGATATCTAATTTCAACATTTTAAGTACAGAACGTTTTACCGACAAACTCGTCGAGAAACGTTTTTCCACATAAATCGCCAAGTGTAAAGAACAACTTTCCTTGGCCTAGGACCAACACAGAATCTGCGCTCGATCAACTATCCAATGAATACAAAGACTGTGGCGGAACAGCTCTGTACGCGATAATAAACGATGAGAAAATTTATTTAAATTAAGAGAGGTACCGTCCGATATATCAAATCTTATTTTAACCTCTTCTCCCCTTGATGGCCTAGAAACTCGAGTAAAGTCTGTCTGTCCCTTTGACGTACTAGGGTAACCGTGGATTCTGCAGCCTATACGGAGTCGAAGAGCATTATATTCGTTTTTAAGACTCCATCAAGAACCCTGTTGATCATGATGAAAGCCATTTTGCTATTTCCTTAATATTGTCCTCGTTAAGACTCATGGCGTGCTCAGATCGCTTGACTTCCAAAATGTTGGTGCACAGCTGGTGGGACATCGCTTCTCACCAGTGACATAGGTCGTAAAATCGGTTGCTTTCTCTCTTTTTTTCTGTTTCTGTTTCGCTCTCACTTTTTCATAAAGACGTAAACAATCGCTAATTTACTTTAATTTTGGAATGTTGTTTATTGGATTTTTGAGATTTAACGCTTCGTTGTGAGGAAAAAAATTTGGCCAGAGGAGACGATGGTCCCATCCTGCGTTAAAAAGGAGAAAAACGATGAGGTCACCTGTATCACCTGTAGCCCCGTTGATCGTCGACTGTCTCAAGCGAGCTCCAGTAATTCTTCCATTTCTCCCTGTCGCGCGTGCAAGGATAGCCTAGTGGGTTGTGATCACTCTAGGGACTCACTAAGCATCATATGTTTCTCTCAACGTTTTCATAATGAGCTCTGAGGTCGGTGTTCTTCTCGCCCTACATTTTACACCCCGAGAAATCTAGTTAGTAACAACTCTTGTTCAATTTTTTTCAAATTTATCATATTGAGCATCAAGCCCACAGTATCTTCGACAGCTTAGCATATAGAATAGCGTCTCTGCTTTTTCGTCGTTGACATTTGTAGGAGCTTCGAATCCTCTTTCTCACTTGCGTGATGCGAGATGTTCTAAACATTGTCTTTTCGACTTCACATTCCATAAATCTAAATGATCTTTCATTCTACTTGTAGTGATCTGGCTTCTAACGCATACATTAAAGCAGAAATAATCGTAGAGTCGTAAAGGTGGGCATGGAGTTGGGTGCTCTTTGTTCTTTTCACTACTTCCTCGATTATCTTGATAGCTCCACAAGCCGCTCGCTCCTCATGCACAACTCTGGAGCTAAGTCGTTCATAATATTGATTTCCAAAGCTAAATAGTTAGACGTAGCTGGAACATTCGTGCCGCTGAGCATGAATGGATCATACGAAACGAATCCGTTCCTCGTGAACATTGTTTTTGCGGGATTTAGCCGATGACCAATCTTTCCCGAGGTGTTATCAAACTCGGCAAGAATTCGTTTCACCCGGCTAATGCTTGGTGTTATAAGAGTGATGTCATCAACAAATTGAAGAAGCTGTGGTTGCCGGCCATCGATTTTCACTCCCATGCTGTTCTATTCCAATGATCGCATAACGTTCTCGAGGGTGGCGGTAAATAATTTTGGCGCGATGGTGTCGCTATTCTGACCCTTTTTTGACGTCGATTTTAATGTCGCCGTAGAATGAAGATATCTTGGTTTTTCAGTTATTATATAACCCACGCGAAAGCTTGCCAAGCTGCCTAGGGTTTTCATTACTGCTTCTATCTAGACTGAGTAAAAAGCTCTCATTAAATTGATGGAAGTGAGACAGAACGGTCCTTCGTATCCCTCGATACTTGAATAAGCCTTGTTATCATGTAAATGTAGTCCATCTTATCGAATCCTTTTCCAAACCGTGCTTCCTCACTTGGCTGCCCTTCTCTAGTGCTTAACCAGCTTTGTTTAGGATGACTCTAATGATGGGTTCTTAGACGACAGACAGCAAGCAGATTGCGCTGCAGTGGTCGATATCGTGGACATCATTATTGAAAAATAACACACTCTTCCTGCTCTTCCATTGAATAGGAACCTCGATTTTTGGAAGGTAATATGTGGACAGCACAGCCAGTGTGTTTATAATAATATGCCGATGGTTCATCAGGTGTTCAGAGCTCATTCTTTTCTGATCAGGTGTTTCTCGACTCTTTACCGACGAAAGAGCACATTAGATTTCGCTACTGGGAACCGATGGGACGGAACGTCCATTCTCCTTTATTTCGCATAAGTGCAGGAGGACGTGGTTATTGAAGAGATCCCAGCAGTAATCGTGAACGATTTTATCTATTACCTTTCTGGAAAGTGTAACTGTTTTGCCTGGGGGTAGGAGTGCAATCATCTTGGTTTTGTAATGGGTAAGGTTTCGGTGGGTTTGAAATTTCTTTCTCAAATTCTTCAGATTCGACTACAGCTGCTGCACTTCTCGCACTAAGATCCTCTTTTATGGCTTTTTTGCATTATTCTGTAAGTTCGGATGTGGCCGTTGCTTGCAGCTGGTGCGATTCCACGCTGGTGTATCAGCTTGAATATTTCTGGAGACAGACGTGTCCTGCTGACTTTCGAACTCCCAGGTTTCATGGCGCCAACATTTAAATGTCGAATAAACCGATAATTTGCTTTTCGCTGTTATCAATAACGGCACCTTTCCAAATGATCGACTAGTGATTTTAATAATTCTTATCATTTACGGTAGTTTTGGAACATCGTTTTTTGAATTCATCGGCTTTCCTCTTTCCTGCAAGAAATGGAATTTTCACGAAAGAAGCGATGGGTGTGATCCTGCGTAGAATTTGGGGCAACAGCGATAGTGGTTGGGCAAAATCTTCCATTTACTATCATGTGGTCTATTTCGTTATGGTACTCTTCATAGGAAGAACCCCAATTCCAGGAAGAGACAGCATCACCCTCACTCGGAACCCCACTGTGTTTAGCGCTTCATACTCCACATAGCCTACTGAGCTTTCAAAGTACGGGCTGGGCATACTCAAATGGAGCTCACCAGTAACTGTTAGAGTAAACTGGGGCTTATAACGCGACTACTAGCCACTTTACGCTTTTGGCCGTATTACTAATAGAATAGAATCCAAACAAACAAAGCACATCCATGTACTCACGCATGAACATATATTCGTACGCACAGAATGTCTGCTTCAAAATGGCGCAGTAGAAGCAGGGAATCCATACTCTGGATCCACCTGCGTCTTAGGGAAGCAAAGGTCGCTTTTGCTCCGCGAGTAACCTCCTATCCGCCATTTGGCGTCGCGCCACGTTGCCTCGTGACCAACCTGCATGAGATCCCTCTATGAAGGAGATCCGTGAATCTGTTAAGTAAAACCTTTAATTTGCTTTGGTGTGTTCTATTTCCTTATACTGTTCTCTTTCGGAGATCTGCCAGGAGGAAAAAGCCGTTGGGAGCTTCTGAAATCTTGAGTAGCCATAAATATCCTTGGTGTCATGATGAACTCAGGTAACTGTTGATAATCTTAACCCTTTTATTTACTGCCTTTTTCTTTTTAATGGCAGGGTATGTGCTGATAATCACGACTAACTCATAGTTAACCTCAGTACAAACATTTTTAGACATTCTTAAATGCCAAAATTTTTGTTATTTTTATTCCATTTTATTTTATTTAATCTGTCTTCACGTATAATTTGCGGATCTCAGCACTTCTCACATCCAGTTCGTTTCCTCGCATCCATCCTCCACAAAGTTCATCATCTTCCATGTTTTACGTGTGGCTTTGGTTGTTGCTTAAGGATTTTCATTTCATCTAGGATGTTATAAAATGCTGGTCGAGCAATTCTTCCTGGAGTCCTGAGGTAGCCGGGTTGGAGCGTTCCCAATTAGATTGCAAAGAGCGATTCTTTCCCAGAGAAGTCTGGTACCATTTTTCCGGCCCTGGAGGGATGAGAGGCTTGGTTGGCCCGAAGTGGAGTCGAACCAGCACCATGTTCGTGATGAAGGACATCACTACCACTGTGCTATCCGCCCCATAAATGCCAATAATAGTATGAATAATAGTAATTAATATATAGCAATAGTAATAATAATGGATAATGAAATTTTCTGATGTTCTTAGGATCTGGTTGTTTCATAAGGTAAGAAAAAACACTAAGTGAACACACCGTGAAGAAAAAACAGCTCGTTCTTTTATGCATTAATTTATTCCTGCAAATGGTGCGATACAACTGCGCAGTAAATCCAAAGCTTTGAGAAGCGATCTCCTTTGGGAACATTACGAAAGCAGCCAGGTAATAGAGAAAGCGAAAACATGCTGAAAGTCGTGGGAAGAGTTCTCTTAGAAGTTCAAACAACAGAAGAAAAATGAAAGAACTGGAAAGGTTAAAAATTACTTATGTGCATTCCCTATTTCATACCTGTATATTATTGGTGTTAGCGAGGAATGTACAGGTTGGAATAACACTGATATTTCTATAAACCATACTTGATCTCAAAAAAAGACCATCCAGCCAGCTGGAATCCTTCTTAGACTAGATTAGTTTCGGCTTGTCGCCTCGAAAATTAGTATCCTACTGGGCTGGAAATAAAATGTCTGGAAGCACTGATTTGATAGATCGCTGGAGCAACATAAGTTATTCTATAGGGCAGATATACATTCAGTCACCTCTACGATGAAGTCGAAAGCATGGTGCATCGCTAAGGGATCGAAAACTTAACCCTTTATCTTTTTACTTTCTGAAATCACAAGCCTCTTTTCAACAAAAAAAGGGTTAATTGATAAAATTCACGAAAAATCAAAGCATTTTAGGAGTTCCAATCGTGTGATTCCTCTCTAATGCGTGCGTCGCCGTCACTTGATAGCGTGCCTTCCGGAGCTATGACAGAAAAATCTCATGGGTCTCCTCCTGCACCGACGAACAATGATGTCATCGATCCATACACTGAAGATCGTCGAATTGCTATGCACCAGCTGTATGATGACTATGAAGTAGAGGCTCCGAATCTCGAAAAAAGTATCGCAAGTCTTTTCGCACTTTGAAAAAGCAATGAATTTTATAATATAAAGGGGTCGATATTTCAAGGATGACTTTCGAAAATCTGTTACCTTTCAACAAAACTAGGGCTCTTGTGGCGCAGTGGTTGGTTGGAGGCGCCACTACGGCACACGTAAGGAATTGATCCACGCGCCCATGGCTCGCCAAGCCTTCCATCCCTCTAGTATCGGCAAATTGGTGCCAGACTTGTCTTGGAGGACAGCGGCACTTGCTCAATACATCAGTAGGCCACCGTGAGTCATTGTAAATGCCAAATATGCATTCAATCACCTCCAACGATACTTAACGAAGTCGAAATGCATGGTGCTTCTCTCAGGGATTGATCAACGCCGAAAGCTTTACCCTTTATCCTTCTCAACAAAATGGTTTTGTTTGAACAAAAAATGGCTTAGGAGAAAGTGATAGTAGTTTTCACTGAGTAATGGCATCCTCGACCCAAATTTACGGAAAATATAATGACTAGAGGTTTCATTGATAGTTCTTCACATCTTTTATCCTTAACGTTGCTTCTATTCGTCATGTATACTTACGACTGTCATGCATAAAGCTAATCGTCTTTGCGTGTGGGTTTCAGTGAAGTTTGACACTATGAAACTACAATCCAGCTGCGGATAGAGATCGCATGCGTATTCAGCTATGCTTTCACTCTACACTTTAGAGATCTCACTCAAAACGTCTTCCTTTTCAGCTTCAAGATCGCCACGAACTCGACCCGCGTTACCGACGGAGCCTCGTGAGCCTATTGTTATTGCTCAGTATGCACAACGTTACCCACAACCACCCGATATTACAGGTATGATTATTCTTAGTGGAGTTCTCATCAGGTCAACAACATCAGTTCATAAAATCGTAATATTCTCGCTGGATTTTACAGTGTTTTTTCTCCGAGTTTTCCTTTCTTTTTGCATAAAAAACCTTAGTCGGGGAGTATCCATTCGGTTTGGAAGAAGACCGTTGCACATAACATGAAATTTCTTACCGGTTTCGCATCATTTTCTCCTCAGTTGGTGTAATTTCTTCGGCTTCGTCATGTGAGCAAATCGTTTTTCGTGAAACTGGAACGATATGGGTATTTTCATAATCGCCCTATGGTGATGTACAACCTTTGCACAGCACAGATTTCTCAACCGCAGTGAGTAGTCGGCAATCCGATTTATGACGTCCTTTACTTACGACTCGCTCTCATCGGCTAATTTAGAGGAACCCAGCTGCCTTTTATTTCCTATACAACCATCCTATTTGAATTAAGCTCTATTTTATTTTTTAGATCAAGATTTCAAAATCCACAATCTCTGGATTCTATTTTAGTTGAAATTTCAAAATAATGGCCTACTTGACCGCAGCAATTTGGACAACCATTTTTCCATTTTTCGTCACCTTCAATCTCATATGCGGTTTATGCTTTATGAAACTTCGTGCTAATGACATTCATAGCAGAACCATACCGTTACGTGATAGTTTGGAGGTACGGTTAATGCTGCACGAGCTTTGTTGTTTGCGCATTATGAACAATAGTAGAGTGACTTAACAGAGTTACACGCCTATTTGTGTCCCCCAGATTCTTCCCGTTGACCGGTGATTGTTGATGGCAGGGTTACGGTAGAAAAAATTGACCGAGAGAAAACCAAAGCCGCAGGAGTCCCTGGAAATGGTAATCGCGGGTTCGAATTTGCCCTGAGATCCAAATTTTACAAATGTCTCAGAATTATTGTGATTGTATTTCACATAATAACCAACCCTGCACAAGAAATAAGCAGTGAATAGAAATTTAAACGAATGTAACAATTAAAAATGATGATTGCGAAATGAGTCTTTGGAGCGGCAGGTGAAAAGTAGTTAGGAGATAATTCTTCCGTTCACAACAAAATGATGAGCTTACATTTAAAGAAACGCTATCTGTAAATGTGCTTTATTGATAACAATATTGTCGTAGAGAAATATTATTAGTATAGTTATGTAAAGCATCACGGTTCTGAATTGACATCACTGAATCATTTAAATTTTTCCAAACGAAACAAATTGCATGAAATTCAGGTACTCCTATTCTGTCGTCTGGACGAGAGCACTCAACGTATGCCTCTCAAGAAAGGGCTGCAACCGTTACGTCCTCACCGACCACAAAATATAGTGTCACCTTCGCTGCAGCTTCTACTGCCGAAACCCCGTCAGCCCTACCCAAAAGTTCTCCAGCAACAATAGCAGCAACAGAAACAACGTCAACAACGGCAACCGCAACCACAACTACCACTTTTGTTGAAAACATCATCGAAAATAAATCAAATACCACCGAACCAAGACTAGCGGATTTAACGGTATTTAATGATATTACTCACGAAAGAGTGATGAAAAGTGTAGAAACCAGTCCTAAAGGAGTTCAGGAAGTCGAGAAGCCTATTCTTAACAATGCGGTTGATGAGAAAAGCCAAACTGATATTCAAAAACATGCCAATGGTAATGATGTGAAGCCGTTGTTATCTATGCCAGTTATCGATTCAACTACAGATCTTAACATCTCAACGACAATATCGAGTACTTCACCGGCAATACCGCATTTGCGCACAACGCTTCCTGAGAAAACGAAATCGTATCGCATCCATGCCGTAGCGAATACGATGCCAACTAGTTTCGTTTTTAGCGCACCGAATTTCGCACAAGGAGATGCGACTACATCGTTGCACTCCTCGAAAACCCTCCTGAACAACGTAGTTAGGACAAAATCATCACAGTCAAGCTACGAGAAGGTGAGCATTCAAGGCAGGCAGAGTCGTCTGCGTAGACTGAAAATGTTGAATCAACGGGCAAGAATCAGGCCGCTGGCTGTAGTGGCGGTCGACAGGGAACACGATGAACAGGTGCGTCGTTGTCAAACTTTCCAATTCAATATGTAATATTTTTGTAAACAAACAGATACCCATTTTCCTTTTGTAACCAAAATTTAATGCATCTTGAAGAACAGACGGTTTCTTACTTTGGCAATTCCGAACGATGTTCCATTAGCTCGAAAATATGCATCCACTGTCGAAACATATCAAGTTTTTCATGCAAGAACTGTATATTTGTTCAATAAAATCCGTAGATGATTCCAGAGAATATCTTAACAACAGAACAAGGACGCGTGTGGCGCAGTGGTTGGAGGCGCCACTGCGACACATACGTGGAATCGATCACCGCGCCCATGGCCCACCAAGCCTTCCATCCCTCCGGGGTCGGCATATTGGTACCAGACGTGTCTGGGAGGATAGCAACACTGGCTCCATACATCGGCAGGCCACCGCGAGCCATTGTAAAGGCCACATATGCACTCGATCACCTCCAAACGATGCTCAATGAAGTCGAATCTATGGCGCATCGCTCAGGGATTGATCAACGCCGAGAGCTTTATCCTTTTTATCTTTTATCTTAACAACATGTTGGTTGAACATGAGCACTCATAGGTCATCCATGAAAGGATGTATTTAGCTCACCAATGAAAGAGTGCATCGACGGTTTTCTTTCTACTAAGGAACATGGTCGCATTTTGTTAAAGACGACATTTCCTATAACTTTTAGCTACTTCTTCTCACTAGTCGTCTTTATTTCCGAATTTCTTCTTTCCATTTTACCCGTCCTTATAATATCGCCATTCTCACTTCAGACGAACTACCCGAAACATTTGGAAAAAGAAATTGATGAACTACAGAAGCGTATTTACCTTCCAAAGAATAAGCTCGCCGTCGTGTTGAAGACGACAAGTCCTGCTCCTGATAAGGTGCTTTGAATATCTTACTTTTTTTGTTTTCTTCATATACGCTGTTGTCCTCAATAGAAACGGCTGATCCTTACAGCAGATAAGTACCAGTTAGTGAAAGATTGGCCTTTGAAGACGACACGACAAGAAATTGTATTTGCAGATGAAACCGTGCCTTAATGACTTTCCAAGCTTCTAAATGAAACAAAAATGCAACAGACAAAATTAGTTTCCTTCTTCTGCTTCTGGCACTTCATTACTTTAGATTTATTGCATTTATTACATTACATCACTATAATGAAATAATTGCAAAGGTACAACTATCACTAGATATCTAGTATACCCTCATGTTAGAACAAACGACCATAATGAGACTTCAATAGAAAGATCACTGAAAAGCTCCAAATGTGAATAGCTTATTTTTTAGAGGGTCGAAGACGACACCGCACTTGCTCTTTCGTGGATGTTCGCCAATATGGCGAAAATGATGAAGGAAAAGTCAAGTGGAACAGTCTCCGGTGGTCCTCGACAAATTCGTCACATCACTGATAAGGCACATTGCATTCCTACTTGTCATAATGAAACCAATTTCGGTATCCCGGTCGTAGACGCTGCTTATAAAGAGCGGCATTCCTATTTTCGGGTCGCATTTCTGGCCATTGTTCAAAGAATGCCGCATTAATTATACAGCAGTCATCCCTGAGTACTTGACATTAATGCACTTGCCTAAAGTGCGTTGAAATCCGTGTCCGTCGTAAAGGGAGTATCGTAGCCATCCTCCCAGGTCAAGTGATGAGTTCAGAACAAGTGCCAAAGATTCTGAAATTTCTCACGCATAAGACTGCCCATCAACTTTCTAATACCTAACATTTTCTAGTAATATTATTCTTCTCAGACAATCAATAAAATCAATGCACTTCTACCAATGCGGCTTTTCAAGATTTTTGGATGTGATAACGTCAAAGAAAGAATTTGTAAATGCACCTTAGTGGTAAATGTTTTCTTACGAGGGAAGTTGACCAAATATTTGAAGGAAGCGCAGTCATTTGCTGATAGGTTTTCTGACCAAAACTACTGAGGCAGACCCTTGCACTCCAAGTCGTTCATTTCCTGGAACATCATCTGTGAAAGGCAACGTTTCCATCGTTGCTTACCAGATCTCGTGCTTTTAATCGATGTTTGGCTCAGAGTTTGAAATTTTTAGCGTATTTTGTCAATTTTACGATAACGCTTGCCTACTGTAACGATTTCACTAGGATTCGCTAGGTCATAGTGGTCATAGTTCTTCCTAACGGTTTATCACGTCATCGTGGTTAGGTTTTCTTGGGTGTGAGGCTGCAATGTACAGCGGGGATTCATCCTTCCACTCTCCCTTTCCCTCCACCATCACTCCGAAGGTCTCCCAACCTAAAAAGAAGCCCAGTTAAGAGTAAACCAATAACAAGGTCCATCGCCATCCTGGTATCAAATTAGTCACATGGTGGTAAATCTCTCTCTGATCCACAAGGGCGGCGACTGCATGTGATAGTGACGACCTGGGGCAGACTTTGGCTAGGTTAATCTCGGGGCTCCAGGAAACCACAATGGCTAAACCAGCAAAACTCCGAAAAAACGGAAACTGTGTTGGGCCCCGCAGAACCAGTGAGGACGGGTCATCCGTGTTTAAGCATAGCAGTTGGTTACATTTCCCATGGATATCAATATTTTTGTAACCTTCTTTTTAACTTTTATTCACCGCCTATCCTTTTGTTCTCGGCAGAAAACAATGCGAAATGCAACCAACCAGTAGTTGTTTTCAAATGCTTTGCAACAAAAGGTCAAAGAATTGGTTCGATAAAGATGTTCTTTGAGTTAATTGGACCAAAGGCATTTGAACTGTCTGAGGCCGTTATCAAAGGCGTTGAAGATTGCCACTTTTTAGGACCTGTAGTTCGAGATATTTTTAATCATTAAGCATTTTTTTCGTGTAATATTTATCTAATTAAGACCAATTAGTGATTACTTTCCAAGGAATATTAATATCCAGTGAGCTGCTACCTGCAGGATGTCCTCCATCCTCCGTCGCGTGTCGAAGTGTTCTCGGAACAAGAAAAATTTATTTTGAAACACGACGACTCCATCGATCCTGTATTCAAAGTTGACAGACAAACTGTGGACGAAAAGACGAGAACATCTCGTCAAAAAGGTAATGTAACGGAAATGCGCTAAGAAACCTTTCAATGAAAGCATCTGAAATACAATTTTTAGTCCTATAACTTGTATTTACTTTACCTTCTTTTTTATGCTATGGGTAAATATGAAACACGATCGCAATGAAGCCTAAATATGAGCAAAATTTTGGACCCTATGTGAGCGTCGAGCCTCCGTTTAGCCGCAGTCTCGTTTTTCATCGCACCAACCAATGACATTGCTCTGCCTTTCTCTCAGCCTTGTTTTAACTTTTTCGGTACTAGTAACCACCCGTCAACGGTAATGAGCTTCCGTCTGATTTACCCAGTTTTGCTCATATCTCAGCATCCTTGTGGTTGTATTATATTTCGTACCCTGCCATGAAAATGGAATAGGCAGTAAATACAAGTTAAAACAGTGTGATTTCGAGTGCAGCTCCAAGTTAATTGGACCCGTTGTCGACTTGTGCTCCATAGCTCATTCCCGTTGACGGGTGATTGCTGATAGCACCGATAGAGTTAAAACAAGGTTGAGAGGAAGGCAGAGCAAGGGTCTCGGTTGGTGTAGTGGGCATCATTCGAGCCACCGCTAATGGTAATTGCAGGTTTGAAGCCACGTAGGAACCGGCTTTTACTCCAACATCTGCCACTTTGTCGTTATAATGATTATGTTTCAGTAACACAGCATGTTAGGCGCAGATAGCACAGTGGTTGTGACGACGATCATAACGAGCACGGTGCTGATTCAAGACCACCTTGGGCTCACCAAGCATCTCATACCCCCGAGGCCGGGAAATTGGTAGCGGACTAGTCCTAGAAGAAATCACTCTCTGTAACCCAACTGGAAATTCTGCAGCCCGGCTAACTCAGGACACCAGGGAGAACCAACTCGACCATCACTCTACGACATTCAAGATGAAATGAAGGTCCTCGAGCAGTAGCCAAAGGCACACGAAAAAAAAGATCAGAACTGATACTTGGCTCAGAAGGAATACCTTGACCAGAGACAATAACCTTTCGTAGCAGTCACATTCGTTTCATTAAAGCAGTTCTGTTCTCAGCAAATGTTAACCAAAGGATTCGATTATTGAAAATCTACCTTTGTAGTCCGACTTACGTCTGTAATTTTTTAAAAAGCTGCACGCTCCACTTTCTATGTACAAAACAGTGGGATCTCAAAGCAGTGAAGTGATGATTTTAAAAACCAAACTGGTTCCTAGTCAGGCCAATAGTGTTCAGTGTACCAACGCAAGTGATTTACTTAAATGTAACGTTTTTCTTTTTTATCTCAATATAGATGTTTTAAGGACTTTAAAAAGTCCTCATTATAGGCACCTGCCTTTGTTAACAGAAAAAAGATTTCCCTCCCACCTTTATGGGTCAATAGCTGGCCATCTGGTTAGAAACATCGAACCTCTTAGATTTGGTAACCTTTTTAATGGAGAATCTCCGCTGCATGCCGAAACTGGACACCCAATAATAGCCCTACCCACGATGGACCGGTAAGCTAGTGGTAGAGAGCTCTAACATATTTCTTTATCAATTATTTACTAGAAGACCCGAAGTTCACATCTCCTAATATTGTTAATTTCGTGAAGATGCTAAAAGATGTGACAATATTCATGCATTTAATGATCTCCATATTACGACTGGTTGGGTTTGGAAATGAATCGCCAGCATCAGTCGACACATCATTGCTCAACTCCGGTTGAATTCTGGAGTTTGACTACCATTCATGACCAAGTTCGATTGGTGGATTCCATACAATATCCAATGCCGCTAAGAAACCGGCATCTTGTCACCTATTCGGAAGACGGGAGAACCAAAATCAAACCACACTACCACTAGTGAATTGGAATAAATATCGTGTCAATGGTGCTCAGTTCAATGGGCAAATACTGATGGGGATAAGAATGTAGTCGAGAAACAGCTTTCCCAAGTGAACTGAAAGTGCTCAATTCTGCTACACCACAATGCAGGAGCACATATTGCACTAGCTGTGGGAAACAAGCTACTACAGATTGAGTACAAAATCGTTCCTTATCCTCCTTCCTCATTAGACCTGTTATTTACGGATTGTTGCTTCTTCTAATGTCTAAGTAATGTTCTTCTCCAGAAAATACTCGCCAATCAGGAAGTAGCGAAAATAACCTGCGACTTCTTCATCGTATCCACAAATTTAACTTTCATTGCAGATGTGTAGATATAGAACGGGGCTATTATGGACTTTTAAAATCGACGAGTAAAACCTTCACATTGCTTCTTTCAGTTGAATGGTCTGACTGGTCGACTTGCAACTGCGGAGTCCAAAGCCGCAAAAGCGTTTGTCTAGTAGTTAGCGTATCTCGGCCTCCTCGACGACGTTCTGGTATGTTCAAACAGTGTTAAGATTTGTATTTAATTCATGAGACTCTTCGTCCCACATTGTGAAGTGAGCAACAAAGTGTGTTATGTTCTAATTTGCCTCTTGCATTTCTTTCTATGTACTACTATGCTTCATACGTCTATATATTTTATGTGTTATAATAGGATACTCTGGATAGGGTAATCAAGCGAAAGATTAATATTCAGAATATGGCCGACGGCATAGACGATCGACTACTGCATGCCTTGCACCTGAGTATGAGACGCGATCCTGTCACTCAGACCGATGTCAGTTATGACATTAGAAGCATATGGATACGATCCACAGTAAGACACTTTATACCCCATTCTCAATATTTCTATTGTGTTGGTGTCACCAATTACACCTTGTAAAAAAAGGCTTGCGATTCAGGAAAATGGGCAGTTATACTTCACACTATGTATGTCTTATTAAATAGGCAATGATATGCTATCACACTATATTGATTCAACGCATTCCTTTCGCTAGCCTTGATTTTCGGTACAAGGCCATGGTTAGCAGCCGCAAGAAATCAGTATTAATCAGTATCCTTTGGCACCTTTTAAGATGATATGTAACATTGTACGCAATAATTCAACTGGTCTGTGTGACCCTTCACGCAAGACATCAAATATTAACAAGTTTCCCAGTTTGGGAATAAAATAATTCGTATATGTGAACTTTCTTTGGTAAGAACTGTAGTACTAACAATGGCCTCAAAATAAGTACAACTAAGAGTAAGAACCATTGTATTATGTGACTTAAGGCACTCTCCATATATAATGTGATATGGAACAGAATAGATTTGTAGAAAGTGTAAAACAATCAGTAAACTACAACATAATAAACATCTTCATTCACAAAGTCTGAGAGAAGACCTCTACACATTTTGCCGGTTCCTACATGGTAGCCGCTGCAACAGTGGTGCCATTGAAGCCGACCTCCGTTGGTTTCAGGTCAAAATAAGATATAATGACCTGGAAAAAAGCATACTTCTGAATTCCCAATAATTGCTGTTCTTCCTCAAATATCAAATTTGTGACCCATATCCTTTGAAATGAAGGATAAGAGAACAACAGTAAAAACACTTCCTCCAATTCCCTCGTCTAACTTGTGGAGTTATTTGGAAACCTCATTGTTCTCGAACCTTTTCCTTCTAAAGCGTATCAAAGCGTTCTGTAGTACTTACACCAGATATACTAAAGTTCTGAGATTTGGATACAACAGTATGAGCAGTGAAAACATATATAGCAAATGAAGGCAGGTAGAAAAGTGGCTGGGAGAAACACTAAACAAGAGCCTCTGTGGTGCAATGGCGTAATATGCGATCCCCCAGGAAAGGGTAATCGTGGTTCGATATGGCTCGAGATCCAAGTTCTGTGAATATCTCTGCATCGTAATCGGTTGCATTTCACATGATACGCTGCTGTGAAAAATAAAGTAGGCAGCAAATAAAAGGTTAACATTGTGATGCCAAATGAAGTTAACACATTCATGACCATCTTTGGCTATCGCAAACAGCAGCACGGGATTAAACCCTATTTTTTTACTGCTCATTTTTATTAACCCGAAAAAAATGACCACGTTCTTTATATTCCTTGGGTATGACCCATTTCCAATTATTCTGAAACAATTCCTGCTTGTTATGAACAGATCTCCCTAGTGAACAAAAAAAAAGGAAAACGAAAATCGAACTATTGCGTTCATCGGCACTTAGCAATCGACATCTCTCAAGTCAATTCGATTACCTTGACTCTCATAGTGATAGAAAAGAAAAAGCAATCAGTTACTGGCCAAAAGTCGAATTTCATACCCTTGAACTATATCAGAAGAGCAACCGAATTGCATTGTCCCGTTATCAAAAGCGAACAGCAAGAAGGTTAATGAACAGTAAGGAATGCTCAACGTCGAGGAGTCTAAAGAAAATAATTCGGAGTACGAGGACGAAAGTGATGACGATGACAAAACTGGAGTGGGTGGCTAAGCAATGATACGTTATCATAGACAATGAGAAGAAAACAACCAGTTGTAAGAGTCCACAACTGTTGAAGAAAATATACGACCTTTTCATTACTGCCTTCAGACAAAAAATTGTTGGATCACCTCGGCTAAACTGCTGAAGTTTCTGCCCTATATTTCAATCCCGTTGGATAGAAATTAATGACAAGATCCAGATCTAAGAAACAGCTGACCCATCATCACTTGGCCAACAATGTGGTCTATGATATGTAAGATAGGTTATAGAACATTGGCCAACTTTTTGAAACTATGGGTTGACATTGCAAGTGCCTGCAGACCTGAAAATGTTGGTGTTCTTAAGACGCTCGTATCGGTTAGAAGGGCTACTCGTCTAAGGAACAAATTTTTGAGAGCTACAATCAGGAAATATGTTTCTGGATGCGAACGACTAAAAAACGTCATATTCTGCACATATTAGGGAAACTAGCAAGTAATACGTGTACTATACCACTCCATGGTTATGTGTACGGTCTTTTTTCTATGCAGTTGCTCAAACCTGTTTGGTAAATGCATGTAGACTCGTGAGGGTCAAGAAGTGCATTTGAGTTCAAAATGACTGTTTTCCCATAGCATCGAGTAGTCATCTTCTTGAGATCGGTCCAGCATCAAAGGAGACGCTGTGTTGATAACGATAACAATATCAAAAATATCACGACCCCTGGTGTTTTGTCATAACTACCAACTGGCTCGGCAATAGATGAAGGTAATGTAATAAACTTCCAATCTAGCATCGAGCAAGTATCGCCTATAAACATCACAATGCTGAAATATTTACAAAACTCCTGAACGCTAGTGTCTGCGGTGAGGACCGAACAGGCTATTACCCTTTCCGGAGGCTAACGCATTCATCACCACCCCATGCAGCCCTTCGTTTCGCCTTTCTTTCAGCCTATTGTCTAAAAACTAGTACGTCCGTGATAGCCGAAAATGAGGCGTGGTCCAATGCTCCGGCCACGCAAAATGAGGTGTAGTCACGAAAAGGTTAATAAAATCTGCTAGAAGTGAATTATAAAAACCTTAAGCAATAAGGATAGCAAATTATTAGGACATTAAAGAAAAACTGTGGCAGAAATAACTGAAAAGAAATAAGCTCTGCATGACACATTCCGTCACGAATGCATTTTTTCTTAGAACGAAACTCCTTTTACAATCCATTACCAGAAACTGATATAACCAATAAATATTTATGCCCATGAGCGCAGAAAAGGTTTTTTTCTCGTCCTTTTTGTCTTATCGACGCCCGTACCTCAAACAACGAAGCGAATAAACTCACAAAATTGCATGCGCACTTGCGCTTCTGATTTTCATAAACTTTAGTTCTTAGAAATTCTAAAGTTAAAGTGACATTTCAAAATAAACATTTGTATGACCGTGAAGCGATAGTTCAAAGCCTCTTTTACGAGCTTGTCAAGTCCTCAGATTGTCAAGTACTCTAATAACTGAAGAATTATCAGCAATTATCAAAAAGCTAGACGGTGACAGCGCAGTAGTTAGCGAGCCATTGATCATGAAGTAAAAGGCGCTAGTCCGACCCCCGCAGCAACGCTCTCCCTCAATCCACGCGGCAATGGCCTAACTCGGTTATCTCAAAGATTGCAAGGAGAATTGACTCCACCAGCATTCCACGGCATTTATAAACAAAACGAAATCCTCAAGCAGCAGCAGAAACAACATACGAAATGCTCGAAGACCATTCTGCACGGTGAATGTGAGGGAAACAAATTGAATGCAAGAAGTGCTGGGATCTGCACTGTAGATGTGATGAAGGGTTATGTAAAATAAAAAAATATATATAGGAAAGTAGCACCATCAAAAAAGTGTTAAGAACTAATCGTTTGCCGCTTAGCCTTAAGAGACGTCTCCTCCATTGAGAATGAAACATCAACAAAGCAAACAAAGGTGGAACCGTCATAGAGATCACAAATATTCAAAAATACCTTGTCTTGAGCCACCTTTAAGATCTCTTGACAGAACTTTGTTATCTTTTGCGTATGTCGGATGTTGTCATCAGGAGAGAGAGCGCCGATAGATTCTACCTGCAAAACGAACAATTTACTTACTTGGAGACTTCGATGGCCCGTCCTCACTGGTTGTGGAGGCCCAAGAATAATTTCCATTTTTTCGGAGTCTTGTTGGTTTAGACATTGTGGTTCCCTACAGCCCCAAAATCAGCCTAGCCAAAGTCTACCCCACTTCGACACCACCACAAGCCGCCGCCGTCCTTGTGAATCAGAGGGATTTTCCACCATACGACTGGTTTGGTACCAGAACGGTGGTGGATAAAGGTATTGATGTATTCTCAGCTGGACTTCGTGATGGAAACGTCGTACTGCTTCTCGGCTTGGTAGAACCTGCTGGGGATGAATCCGCCCCGCTAACTTGTCACGCCTGGACACTTCCTAGCCACGATCAGGCGTTAAACCGCTGGGAGGAATTCTCATACTACTAGACAATAACCCTCCATTCCCGTTAGCCTCATCGTATTATTGCATTTGTTTCCTAATCTAAATATAAAAATGGAGTTGTGGAGAATGGATCGAATACGTATAGCCTGCGAATAGTGTGCTGACGGTACCACTGGTGGCACTCGTGCGAATGGCAATCTAAGACTAAACAAACTATGTATATTGATCAGTCCACATTTCGTACTATAAAATACTTGGATTCCATAAGAATAGTAAATTTGCCATTTATAACATGCAATTCACCTTCATAATAACAACAGGATTCCGTGAAGCTCCATGAGTGATTCTCTGGCCTGCCATTATCTCAATCGCAATTCGGTTTCGCGGTTTATTCATGGATTCTGCTATGAGGTCAGTAAGACGCTCCTGTGAGTGAACACATGTATGTGTATGTCCACGTATACGCACATATATATATATATATATAAATTATATAAATAAAGTATACAAAATCTGGAAAAAGCTCTTGGAGTTGATCAATCCCTGAGGGATGCGCCATGTACTCAATTTCATTAAGCATCGTTTGAAGGTGAATGAATTCACATCTGGCCCTTACAGTGGGATTCGCAGTGACCTACCGATGTATCGAGCCAGTGCTGCTATTCTCCCAGACAAGTCCGGTACCAATTTGCCGCCCTGGGGGAATGGAAAGCTCGGTGAGCCTGGGGATCGGTTCTACGTTTATCCCAAGGCGCCTCCTACCACTGCGTTGCACGCGTATATATATGTGTATGTATATATGCATATATATGTACAAATTATATATATATATATATGTTGAGTAAGCTAGGAAAGATCATATACTCATCAAGGTTGGACATAAAAACAAACCTCAAAATTGGCTGGAATGTCCTTATCTGGAACATTTGTCGACACTCTAATCATCGGCATCGTTGAAATTGCTTCAGCACTGCGAATAAAACGTTAGAAAACTTTTACAACAGTGCTCTTACTGAGTTTAAAATAACCACAGTATAAAGAAGACAGAACTTGTAAAGTTCGGTTGATTTAAAATTGAAAAACACGACACTAAGTGCCTTTTGAGGTCGCACAATCTTCTCTCGAAAGTGAACAACAAAAACAATGGGAATTCAAAAGAAGATCCTAGTACTACACTGATATCATTGGTCTCCGCGTGACGTGTAGGAAAGCAACGTGGCACGGGGCACCATTACAGCAATGGGACCTGGTAAGGAATCCGCCCATATCAGAAATCGATATCGAACTGACTTATCGAACATATAAGTGACTTATCTAACTCGCTGACCAACAGTGAGTTTGACCGGATAGTTCCAACTACAGAGGACTCGACACTGTGCGCAAGACACTGGCTTGCACCTAAGATGTAACCCTGATGATCTCGGAGCAGCGGGACTCGGATCGTATAGTCCAGGCCCCAGGTGAAACAAGAGTGTGCGCAAAATACGAACTTGCTACTAAGATATAATCCTGATGATTCTAGACAGAGATATCTCCTAATTTTCAGCCACGATACTCCACCTGAAACATAAACTACGGCCCAAACATGTTATGGAACGAAGTACCTCCAGAAAACCATCAGCGTAATTCCAAAGAGAAAAAATAAAGTAGAAAGTGTATTGTTACCAGTGAATGAATCCCAGAAAAAAAAGCTCCTTTAAACCCACAAACTGAACTATTCTGAGTTACCGGCAGCGTGATAAACGAAGAACATTTAAAATTAAACTTATTTTTATTCGGCCTACCAATAGATAACGATGAATGAAATCCATACAAAAAATTTGGCATGAAAAAAG
The DNA here is from genome assembly GCA_900624975.1 of Angiostrongylus costaricensis. Classification (NCBI taxonomy): domain Eukaryota; kingdom Metazoa; phylum Nematoda; class Chromadorea; order Rhabditida; family Metastrongylidae; genus Angiostrongylus; species Angiostrongylus costaricensis. The sequence continues at coordinate 33,771 of UYYA01004462.1, forward strand.
AAGTCATATTCCCGATATCGGTAAACAGCAGGGCAAAAATTACACTTTTGATCAATAAAATGACTTCAAAACAACAATTTCTAGTCGGTCGTTGCGAGTGGATTTTTCAGCACCAGAATGACCGAATCGCCACGAAGAAACATCTTTGAGATGAAACGGTCCTTCGGAACCGCCTTGGCCTAAATCACTTAAGTCAGACGGCTTATTCCCAACTTTATAAATGAGACTAACTTGACACTTTTGAAGCGTTTTAACACTATTATCTCAAATAAAGTTGTAAAGACTGAACGAATTATTGCACAGTTCATAACGGAATTGAAAACTGTCGCACATCAGTCTACATCAATGAAACAAGTCAGAAACACCTGCCCATTGAAAATCAATATCGAAATGACAAATTAAGAAGGTAACCATGATGATGCTGAGATATTTGCAACACTCCGGACCGCTGGTGCTAGTGGTAGGGTAATACGCTATTACCCGTTCCGGTGCTAACACGTTCACCACCACACCATGCGAGCCCTCCGTTTGCATAGGAGCTATCAGCAATCACCCGACAGCGGAATCGATCTGGTGAGCTCAAATCGGCATCGAACCCAGTTAAGCTGAAGCTGTGGTGTAAATTACAATGTAGTCGCTTTTTACTTACAGCCTATTCTTTTCTAATGACAGGGTATGATGTGTATCATTGTAGTTGTATTTCACATAATACACTGCCATTCAAAAAGAATAGGCAGTAAATAAAAATTTACATTGCAAGAAGGTAAGATTTCGATACTCACTGCACTTCACAGCAGACTACCACTGATGCACCATAAAATTTCTATGTAACAGAAGTGTAAGTGTATTGAAGGTTAATAAATATTCTTTTGCAAGCCCATATGAAAACATGGAAGGCGACATTTGTTGCACATGATGAAGACCAGATTTTGGTAAAAACTGGAGTCGTAACCTACTAGAAAGCAAAAACGTTACAATGCTGGATTTACTCCCATGTGATCAGGAATTGAAAAAAAAAAAACAAATCAAGCGTAAAAATATAGTGATTCCCATGACCGACTTTCTGTTAACCCTTGCATTGAGCAAATAGTTCCCGATATTCCTGTTGAGCAAACACGAGGTTTTACTTTACTCCTTATTCCGTTAAAGTTGATGTTTCGGCAGTATCACCTTCTTCAAAGCCTGGAAAACAATATACTCTGACAGGCTCTGAAGAAGGCGATACTGTCAACACGTCAGCTTTAACGGAATAAAGAATAAGGTAACACCCCGTGTTTTCTCAACAATAACATCGAGAACTATTTAAAAAACACAGCTTCAAAATTGAGTAAATATACAAGTGTAATTCCGTCCATTACAAAGATAAACGCAATAATACATGGCCTAGTGTGCTACTTGTCACTACTTGAGCACCCACCTTCTTCTTCCCTTTTCCCGTCTTCGGCTGTTCCGTCCACATCTCTTTCACATTCTCCAGAACCATGTTGCAATGCCTAAAATACTCCCGACGTGAAAAATTCTAAACTAGTCGAATAAAACTCAGACGAAATTTCCAATTCAAGATTTTCACATCAAAAATAGTTGGAACACCTTTTACAATAAGTTATTATAGCGGTACGAATATCCGATTCAAATATTATTTTGAACGACTGTTATTTAGGAGTAAACGGCACTTCATTCTTGAGTTTTTTCATACGTAACTGACACAGAAAGAAAGCACACAAGTTTTTTCGTTTAGCAGTTTAGTTTTTCGTTTTAGTACAATTCGTAATCAACGGACAATCATCACTATCATAAACATCTATCGCCCTGTATAAAATTACGTCGCTGGGTGCGTATGGTTCATTCGAGAGATGCTCCACGAAGATGAAGACGCCACATCGAAAAGAGGAACATTTGTGGATTATCGACTCGAATCATCGGCTAATGAAGACAAAGACGTCGAAACGTTAGTCAAACAAAATACAAAATATTCATCAACCTCGTGTAAGCTTAGCAAAGAAAGCACAAGCGTCAGGTCCAAATTACCCGTACTTTCATAATGGAGATGATGCTTCCAAACAAGTACTGAAAATAGCGACTACGTAAACAACAGAAAGACACTATCCACACAAACCATCACATAAAGTTAGTGTATGGTTGCAGAACTAAAGCGTGTAGTATCCATACGCCTCATCGAGAATTCACACATCCTGTCACGAAACCATCAGGAAGCCCAGGCAACGGCAAACCAATACTAGGATCCACCACCGTCCCAGTTCCAAACTAGTCGCATGGTGGCATATCTCCCACTGATCAATAAGGGCGGGGACTGCCTGTAGTGATGACGACCCGGGGCAGATATTGGCTAGACTAGGGACTCCAGGGAGACAGTTAAAAAAGCAAAACTCCGAAAAAATGGAGATTATGCTGGCGCTAGCACAACCAGTGAAGACAGGCCGTCCAAATGTCCAAGTAAGTATTCCAATATGGAACGTAGAAAATCACCCTTAGTCATGTAAAGTTGCAGAAAGATATGAATCAATCCTGCGTACACTAACTTCAGACATGAAGCTACATATGACTTAAGGCAACCTTTTGCTCACTTTTACTGTGCTCCTAGATGTGGTTGGCTATTGGAGAACGTGTCACATAGACTCTAGAACAACCTGGTTCGAAATCCCTCATGTAAGGAAAATACGAATACACGAGATTGAAACTGTATGAATTGAAGTAGTATATTGCAGATAACTTCTATACCGAGGACGAACATGGATGAATATGCACAAGTTATTAACCAAGCCTTTTTCCTAGCACGTCAATCCATAAAGGGTGGTTAATGTTAAGACTATTTGCTCAACTTCAGTCCCTATTAAAGCCAGCAAACATACTTTATAAGCAGATGGTATCAAAAGGTCTAAGCACACCTATCAAAAGCTTTCACTCTCCCAAGAAGCTTCTTGTTGTTCCTGCAGTTGATTAGCACCTAAAATTGTGTAAAATTTAAAATAACAACGAAAACATCAGAATGAATACAACTTATGCTTTACCTGTGCATTATTCTTTACTGAGTTATTGAGAATGGACAACGGTCCAACATTAAATTCTTCTTGTTCCTTTGCAGCCAGCTCCTCCTGAGTCATTTCAGCACGAGGTTTCACCATTCTTAACAAACAGGAACTTCTAGGTTACTCGGTGAATAGTCGTAATCACGAAGAAGGTTCCCAAATACTTTACATCTACACTCACTACTCTATCCAATATGCCTGTCCAATATTTATTTGAAGAACAAGTTTGTACATGTATGTAGAATCGAACTCATAACTGTCTAAAAAAGTTCTCCGCGTTGATCAATTCCTGAGAGAACGGCCATGCAGTCGACTTTACAAGCATCGTTTGGAGGTGACTGCATGCATATCTGGCCTTTACAATGACTCGCGGTGGTCTGCCGATGTATCAAGGCAGTGCTCCGAGAGACAAGTCTGGCACCAATTTGCCAAACCCGGAGGGATAGAACGCTCGGTGGACCATGGTCGCGTAGATCGATCCCATGTGTATCGCAGGGTGCGTCCGATCATTGCGCCATACGTGCCTTTGTGGACACATGCAACCCTTACTGCCCTACATAAAAATGACTTCCGTTGGAAAAAATTTAACCAACAACTACGTGATAATCATGTCAGAATGTCCAACTAATCAGATGAGAAGAAAAACTTCAACGATGCTGAGATATTTGTAAAACTCCGGACCGCAGGACCATCCCCCACCGCAAACACCTGCGGTCAGTTTTGCAAATATCTCACCATCATTGAAGTTATATTTCGCAATATACCCTGCCCTTAAAAAGAGCAGGCAGTAAGTAATAAGTTAAAATTGAGGAGAAAAAACTTACGTAGCCATGATCCTCGGACTTCACTTGGTGAAAGATGATCTGAAACCACATAATACAATAGAAAATTTGATGAGAAGTAAGAACAAACGAAACTAATATGCGTAAAACAATGTGAAGGAAACGTATCATGGATTCATATCTTGGAATTTCAGGACATGTGGTCAAAATGCACTTCGTTACAATGCTCTCCGATTAGAGAGAAGGTTATGCCTCATGATCGACTCATGAAAAGAGATGGATCCAAAAGATGAATGACTTCCAGGAAATTTCAAGGCGTTCAAAACCTGCAGTAGTAGAACATCATTACAAGAATTCCCAAGAATGGTTCCTAAGTTCGGGAAATTCGAACCAACGCCACTCGCGGCGCGCGGCTGCGTAGCGGTTGTGTTTCGTCGTGCATGGTGCAGAGCCCAGTGTCGTTCGTTTAGGACATCGCGGCTCATCCACACGCGACAACGAAGTTGTTAACGATTTGCCAAGATGCGTCCGCAGCTGGTTAGAAATTCTTCTGGTCGCACATAACGAACCTCGAAACACGGGAGTGGTCCGGGACCTCCGTACGCCTATGGTATGACACGCATGCTACAAAGAGGTGGGAGAGGGTGGTCCGGCCCATATCACCGCCATGCCACATTGATTCAGGGCTCGTCCCATTGACCAACCACGCGTCCAGGAAAGCATTCCTTCCGATCTGGGTAGAAAATTGCACTCTCAAAGGTGTGCGTGGCATGAAATCTCTTCCAGTCATACCATCGCGCAGAACACTTGGCATGGGCGTGGAAGATGTCGTAAAAGGCACTGTTTGGGACAATACCCACTTAGCACAAGGAACGTGTCGTGGCTTGAAGTGATCCTGGGTGTTCACGAGGGGATCCAAACGGTTTACCGCCTCGTCGTGCCTGGGAGGTGTTCCTGGGTGTTGGGCTGCGATGTACAGCGGAAAATTCGTCCCTCAAGCTGGGTCTCCCAAACTGAAAAGGAGTCCAGTTTTTCTATCAGGAAACCCAACTAAGAATAAACCAATACCAGGACTCACCACCGTCCTGGTATAAAATTAGTCGCATGTTGGCAAATCTCCCTCTGATCCACAGAGGCGGAGAGTGCCTGTGGTGGTAACGACATGGAGCAGACTGTCGCCTGGCTGACCTTGGAACTCCAATGCTGGGGCCGTTAAAACCAGTGAGGACGGGCCGTGCAAGCATCAAGTAAGTATTTGAACGTAAGCCATGCGTATCCATTGTTCAAGAACGTGCAACATAAAAGTTCATTGGTTGCGACAAACATAACAGCAGCCTAAAACAATAACATCGAGGTTTACTACGATAATCAAAGAAACTGGAAGTAAAATTTACAATATTTACAACGAGGTAACAACGTAGGAAACAGTTCATCAATAGAAAAAAGTGTTAAATGATGACGTCACTGGCTGAAGTCTCGGAATGGTATATTGGCCACTGGGTTTTTGTAATCTCGCACAGGGGATGGTGGCCTAAAAAACAGTAGATTAAACCCCACTTCAACTCTCCAAATTTTTTTCTCTTCAATTAACCCCATTAAGATGTAGAACGAATAAAGGTACTAATGTCAAACGAGTCTAACAGGCTTCTGAACTTTTGAACGATGTGCATAAAACGCCGTCATTAAAAGACAGAAAAACCTATTTTTACCCAGGAACATTACTACTCTTTCTTCCAGCCAGTTTTTTTACCTTAACGGTGCTACCGGCAATCACTCTTCAACGGTTGTGATCATAGGGTCATAAATCGACATTGGATCTAGTTAAGCTGATTCTGAGGGCGCGGATAGCACAGCGGTAGTGATATCGGTCATCACGAGCGTGGTGCTATTTCGATTCCAATCCGAGCCAACCAAGTCCCTCATCTTTCCGAAGTCGGGAAATTGGTACCGGACTTGTGTGCGAAAAACAATCACTCTCTGAAATCCAATTGGGAACGCTCCAACCCGTCTATCTCAGGGCTGCAGGGAGAATCGTTCGACCAACATTCTACGACATTCAAGATGAAATGAAAATCCTCAAGCAGCAACCGAAGCCACACGTAAAAGTTGGAAGATAATCTTGGATAGTGGATGCGAGGAAACGAATCGAATGTGAGAAGTGATGGGATTCGCACAGCAGACGTGAAGACGGGTCATATAAAGTAAAATAAAGTGAAATGATAATAAACTGATTCTGTAGTCGAAACCACAGTGTCTTAACTTTTGTGTGCTTTATGATTTTGCTTCCTTCTTCTTTAAACTGCCTAAGGGAAAGGCAAAACAATGGCCTCCGCTGGTGTGGTGAATAGCACACGAGCGCCCGTAAAGGGTAATCGCGGGTTCGAAGCCCAACTAAGTTTCCAAGTTTTGGTCATATCTAAGCATCCTTGTAGCTGTATTCCACATATTCCACATAGTATATACTCTACTATAAAAAAAATAGGAAGTAAAAGTTAAACATTATTAGCATCGCTAAGTTTGCCCATGTTAAGCGCACGAAAAGCTTTTGGAGAGCACGAGACAAATATGAAAAAAACACCCGGCTTGTAAATATGTATAAAAACAGAGATAAAGCTATTATTTCCTGCTGAAAACAGTACGCATTTTTGGCAATTCGACAAGATAAGAGTCCAGGACAACATATCGATGAAAACTGGACTGCCAATGAAAAAGGCAGAAACCTTGCAAATTCAACGCTGATTACCTGTACTTAGGACCAACAGGAGGAGCAGAGGTAGGCCATGCTACAACGGCACTAGGTGCACTAGGATGAAGGCTTATGGACGCATGAGGCGCGCTGCTAACATGGTGATAGAACTGTGGCGTTGGTGCTAAAAATAACGATACCATTTATCGGCAAACCTTTTTAGGTATAAATTAAATGAAAAAAAAATATGTTTTAGAGCTAATAACGCTCAGAATTCTTTCCAGTGGAGATTTCTATTAATATATGTCTGATAGCACTGGCATTAAACACGTTAACAACTAAATTATGCTATCCTTTCCAACAGTTCTAATAAAGATTTAGCTGATTCTCTGCTTCAGAAATCCCCTAACGTAAAGAATTCCCATGTGTTTAACGGAAGAAATATTTATGGTTAGGATAAAACGATCTAGAAACCTAGGGAGATCAAAAATAGCCAAATAAGTCATAACAGTGTCTCGTAAAAATAAAAAAGAAAGCACAAACCAATGCTATGATGAAAATGCTGTGTAGTCACCAGCTTTGACTGATCCGTTAATTCGCCAACTGTATAAGAGAAATGTTTAGAATAGAAGTGATCAAACGAAGTTTCTGCTTCTAACAAAAGAGGAAGCACAATGTTTAAAATATTTCAGACAATATGAAGACTCGTTTTAAAAAAAATGCGGTATTGGGTAGTATCTTCCCAACGGTTTACCGCTTAATCGTGTCTGGGAGGTGTTCCTGGGGTGGGGCTGCGACGTACAGCGGAGGAATTCATCCCACGGCATGGTCTCCTAAGCTGAAAAGGAGCCCGGCATTTCCATTAGCAAGCTCAGCTAAGAGTAAACCAATACCAGGATCCACTGGCGTCCTGGTATCAAATAGGCGCATGGTGGCGAATCTTCCTCTGATCCGCAACTGCGGAGACTGCCTGTGGTGGTAACGACCTGGGGCAGAGTTTGCCCTGGTTGACCTCGGGACGCCAGGGTACCACAATACTCAAGCCAGCAAAACTCCGAAAAACTGGAATTTATGCTGAGGCTCGCACAGCTAGTGAGGAAGGTAACCGCCCAAGCATCCAAGTATTAGGTAGTATTGTGTAAACGATAACCACTTAGGAATAAAAACGAAGTACCTAACAGTGAAACGATAAACTATTATTCGTAGTGCAAAATAATAGCCAAAATTAAATAGAACCTACGTTGTGCCTTTCTAAAATTTTCAATGACACACGGTAAGAAAGTGTTATCCTTCATGTGAACTGTTACCAAAGCCATAAGAAACTCCATAGGTAGGACATCATCTAACAACTGCCCTAAAATACTTTGGTAAAACGCCAGTTTTATATTTTTACGAACAACTAACTCAAAATAGTAACAAAACGAGCTGATAAATACCAGGGATCACTGCTTCAAATTAGCAAGACACTAATAATGACACTCCTCCCAACGGTTTACCGCCTCGGCGACTGGGAGGCGTTCCTGGGTGTCGGACTGCGATGTACAGCGGAGGATTCATCTCCTGGCAGGGTCTCCCAAGCTGAGAAGGAGTCCGGTGTTTTCATCAGGAAGCCTAGCTGAAGGTAAACCAATACCAGGATCCACCACCGTCTTGGTATCAAATTCGCATGATGGTAAATCTCCCTCTGATCCACAAGGGTTGCAGCCGCCTGCCGTGGTGACGACCTGGGGTAGACTTTGGCCGGGCTGTCCTCAGGATTCCAGCGAACCACAATGGCTTAACTAGCAAATCTCCGAAAAAGGGTGATTATGCTGGGACCCGCACAGCTAATGATGACGTGCTGTTCAAGTATCAAGTAGTAAGTAATAATGACACTATTCATCTCTGTAATGCTGCTTTCCCCTTCTAGTGAAATCAGACAAACCTGACTTTTAAATAAAATGAAACTCGCCAAAGGATATGACATGGTCAGTTTGATTATATACGAAATGGAGACAAAAAAAACCTCGCCAGAAGACTCTACTGTTCGTAAGAGTAAAATGTTTAGAGCTGACCAAACAACAAAGTTCAGTTAAGATAATAGTTTCCGAACATCAATAAGGACTCAACTAAATTAAAATGTTTTAATGACAGAGAAAATCAAACGCGTCTATAAATAGTTGGAACGACCATTTGAATGCAATAGTTAAAACTGAAACTTTAAAAACTATTCTAAAAGTTGCAAAAGGACTTGACATTCACCAGTAAGTGGTTGCCTGCTACCTGGAAGATACTGGTAACGTGAAAAGCGTTCGAAGGTTACTTACCACATCAATTTAACCGAAAACAAAAAGATCGACACTTATGAGCATTACCTAAGGTGCACTTGCAGCACTTCTGTGGGATGCGCCCTGGAATACACCTGGGTTCGATCCCCAAACCCCAGGCTCACCAAGCCCTTTATCTGTCTGGTGTTCGCAAATTGGTACAAGACTCGTCTGGGAGGATAGCAGCACTAACTCGATACATCAGTAGGCCACCGCGAGTCATTGTAAATTCCAGATATGCTTTCTGTCACCACCAACGATGCTTAATGAAGTCGAATGCATGGCGCATCCCTCAGCGACTGATCGACGCAGAGAGCTTCACGCTTTTCTAATGTGTCTACATGCAAAGAAAATGAAAAGCTTACCGAGAATTGAGTCTACATTTGCTGGCCCAGCTATAGCCGTGGCTTCAGATTGAACAAGAGCAGCAACTTTTGCCTTTCTGGAACATTAAATTGAACGACCAACGCTCCACAAGCAACTGCGTTCAGAAAAGCATAAGCATACACTCACTTTTCAAAGACTTCTTTTTCCCATTGCAGAAACTGTTGTACGTACTTATTGTACGACTCAGTGCCTATTTGTCGGCTGAAACTATGTGATGAACTCGTATGAAATGCTGAGATATTTGCAAAACTCCGGACCACAGGTGTATGCAATGGAGAACGAACACGCGCTGTTGTCCTTACCGGGGAGCA